>WBMV01009115.1:11357-56860 GCA_013396655.1 Campylorhamphus procurvoides | reverse complement strand
CCATGCTGCTGAAAATGCAGCTGCACTGGGCAGGGCACGTCTCCAGGATGGGGGATCACCTCCTTCCTAAGATTGTGCTCCATGGGGAACTCACCACCAGCTTCCACAAGAGAGGAGCCCCGAAAAGGAGATACAAGGACTCCCTGAAACAATACCTCAGTCTTGGCCATATTGACCACCATCAATGGTCCACTCTGGCCTCCAGTCAGGAGAAATGGAGACACACCATCCATAACGCTGCTGCATCCTTTGAGAACACATGCAGAATCAGCATGGAGATAAAAAGGCAACGCGGGAAGAACCGCGCCTAGCCAGTAGTGCCAATGGAGACTTTCCACTGTACCTTTTGCAATTGGACTTGCCTACCTTGCATTGGCCTTTTTAGTCACCAGCGTGCTTGTAGCAAGAGTGGGTAGAGCCCTTGCAAATCATCGTTTGCGAAGCCTAGCCATGGTGATGATTCCTGAAAGTATAAAAATCAGTAATTTTTTCATCCTTTGGTCTTATTTTTATACATTGCATCATTTAATAAGGAAATGAGGTAAGAAAGCAGCCCTTGAATTAGCAGAGTCTTCACTGGCAAAAAAGAATTTTCTCAGTTAACTAGTGATGATTAATCCTGCTTTACCTCTTTAGTATAAGTATATATGTTTTGGTTCTATGCTAAAATCCTATGGTTTCTTTGCATTTAATTCACTGAATGCAAAGTATTTCTTCAACTCATTCTTTAGCAACAGCCTTCTATATACTTCCTCTTGTGAACTCAGATCCTAATTTTCTTTTGCTCATGTGGCTTTTTTTTTTATTTTTTTACTTTGTAGTGAAGTATCAAGCCAGGATAATACAACACAGTGTCTAAAATTACAGCTTTCAATAGTCATGTAGACATGTATTGCTTAGCTTGGATTTATCTCAAGCCCTAGATACTGCAGTCCAACCTGAGAATGAGTGCAGACAGTAGACATTGGAAAATATGTCCTTGTGTAAACACAATATAGTTCAACCTGTTTGTCAGGATGGAAAGGTGTATGAAAGGACACTGCACTTGGGGCCCCAAAGGGAAAATATTATGTACCATACAAGGCAGATTATTAATCATAGCTGATATTTCTGGACAATAAAGTAGAGTAATCCTTGTGAACAATCTTTCTTCAAGGATAAAAATGGAAAATAAGGAACTGGCAGTATTATATGAAAAGATATAACTTCACATAGGACAAAGCTAGGAATGCTTCAGAAATCTCATTTATAAAGCAGCTTAATACTTGCTACTTGGTTTATTGTGGCTAAGGTAATTTTTTTCTTTTATTGTATCAGTCTTATTTCTTTGCCTGCGTCACAGACACCTGGGCTCCCTGCAAAGTTGACAAACCTGTAGTAAGTGAAAGCACTTGCCCATTTAGGCTTGCAAAGCTCACAGGGTTAAATCATTTCTCCCACAGAAAGGAAAATGTTGGTATAATTTCCTAAACCCCAGGAACTGAATGTCCAGACAGTGATATTGTTATCCACTCCTACAAGACACTTAAGCTGTTACATGCCTGATATGTACCAGTGTCATGTGATGAAACACAAATTACATGATGAGACACAGCAGGTTTAGTTTTAAACAAACATTTCTCTTCACAAGGAATGTACTGAACCAATCTGGGGCCAGGTTATAACTTTAGGGTAGCAACACTGGGAATACATGCTATTGAGGAGCTTACTCAGATTCTGACTACACAGTGTTAGGAGCACAGGAAACCTCCTCTGACCTTGCACAGAGGCAAGTTCCTTGGCATATTAACTGTGCTTCATAACTATGACACCTTTCTAAAAGCAGGAAACTAATATATCGAGGTGAAGAGAAAAAAAGATCCTTATAAATCTAAGTTGAAAACAGTGAAGACAAAGAAATACATGAAATTCTTTAAATTGGAGCTACACAAAAAACACTTAAAATTTTGTCTTCTGAAAACCAAAATTAACTATTTATCATTCCCCGTGGAAAATATCACCAAGTTTTTCAACAGAAACCCTGAACCATAACTAATCTGGGACAGAAATGTGGCCACATCACTAGGACCAAAATGTTCTTATTTTTCATTATCCCACTGGGAAGCATGCAAGAAAGCCTATAATATTTCAAATGCTTTATTGCTAATGCACAATTTCAGGTTAAAGACTAAAAGCATTTTTTCCATCTCTGGGATGTTTTCTTGGTGAGTGAATAAAAAGTAAGGCTGGCAGGAAACATTTTTGATCAGGGAGACTGGTACCATATTATGGCTTTGCAGACCTTCTGTCTGCAGATGCTGACTGTCCAAGGAGTTCTGAGCAACATTAGGCTTTCCCTGTCCCGCCTGCCTTCTTCACCCTCATCATCTTCTCAGTCTCCTCTATCCTCATCCCCTCGTCCACTGCTCTTTCCATCACCATCTCTCCCCAGAGGTTCACTGCATAGCAGTGGAGGGTACAGTACTGCTCAAATGGCAGAAACACCTCCCAGAAAAAGGCAGAGGAACGTTGGACATACAGTCTGCCACTGCCCAGATTCTGGTCACTCTGGATGTACAACTGGATTTGGCCAGGTTTGAGTAGGAGCATGTCCGAATTCTTTGTGCAGAACAGTCTGTCCTCTGGCAGCATGCTGTGTCAAAGTGGGTCATCAGTCTCCAACTAGCCTAATCACTGGCCTCATTCCCCTCCTCAGTCAGAAATAGACACAGATTGCACTTATGGTTAAAGCTTAAAGCAGGTGTAGGGCACATGTTTTCCTCAAGCATTTACCAGCAATCCATGAAGAAAGCAGCAACAGGTCACCTTCAAACAGAGGGTGCTGCTCCCCTTTGCATGGAGTGGCACTGCCTTTGCTGAGTATATACCACGTATAAACCATCAGAAGTTTCAGGTGGAACCTAAGCCCTTGAAAAGTGACCATGTTCAGTTACAGTCATTTACTGAGTGAAGGGCTCCCCTTCAGCTGTCTGATTTCATGCCCCCAAACTTAGTGCTCCCCAGTTCCATATGGCAAGGGGTAAATAAGCTCAGACTGTTGTCAATGCTATTACATATCCAACAAGTCCACAGCAAACTGTCAAGTGACACCTTTCAAACACTTCACAAATGTCATTTATTTTAAAATATTTGTTTAGGTTTAAATTTTTCATATAAAATACAGAATTAATGTGGCAAACACTGAAAGCAAGAAATATTTTATGAACACACTTACCATGATGGAGCATTTTAAGAATGCTCCTATAACACCCTTCTTTGTTGTCTGATCCAGAGCTTAGTGGAGTAGGATTTAATTTTTAGTGTCACCATGAAATGCAGTGTACAGCATATAAAATGTTAATCTAATGCATAAATGTGCAATTAAAAAAACCAAGGTGATGTAAACAAACAAGTATTGAACTGGTGAAATATTCCATGGTTTACAAGTGCCATTAGGAACACCTATGATGGATTCTTTGAACCATTCAAGTTTTGACTTGTTTAATTCCCTTATTTTCCTCTCTTCTGCTCTCTGAACTAAAGTTTCCAGTCTGAACTGAGAGGAAACAAATGTTTATTAAGCCAAACAAAACACTGCATTGATTAATGCAAAGAGCACTGGACTTTCTTTAGATGTGAACTGGTCTAACTCCAATGCCATCAGAGAAGCTACACCACTTAATATAAGCTGAAGCTTAACTTCTACTTTTGGGTAGAAAATACCAATTAGTAGCACTCTAGAAGGACAACCAGAACTGTTAAATTTGTTTTCCTTCTTTTAAGTGGATGAAAATTAAGAAGATATTTTGTTTGAGATTCTACATTCTCTCATTTGCATCTTTTTCACAATACTCTTTGCACCCATATTTGCATGACTGACATAGCCCCAGCTTGTATTAACTCTTGTGTTTGACCTTGTCTTGACTCAGAATCCCATATATAAAATGTACATTTTGCAAGATTCCAGCAACTTTCAAAAACATGTTTTCTCCACCAGTGAACTGAGTAGGACAGTATTTCCCTGCCTCATAAAACAGGGTGAATATACTGAATAGTCCAGATTGACAGATGCTAAGCAATATGGTCATTTAAATGTCTATGCTGTAAGACAGAGGTATGAATAGAGCTCAAAATGTCCTGTTATTATAATCAATACATAAAGCTATGTTTCAATAGGATAGGCAAAGTCAAGTGAATACAGAAACATTTTTTCTCTTATTTGGACTACAGCTGTACTGTCTGAATACATATTTAAATTCATCAAAACTGTTTTTCAGTGTTTTTTCAGCATAAGAGAAGAAATACTAATAGAATATGCAACAAAACTTTTTTCCTCCATTTTAAATCAATAACAGTGCTAAACACTACCGCTAAGTCTGTACCACTAGGTTTTTCTGATAGGGCATATTACCCTTTTGCAGGCCAGATGGTAGAGGCTGGCTAATGTCTTTTTTGGACTTGAATCTCTCTATGTTTGACCATTCAGGTCCACACACTGCACAGGGCTTGGTCCTGCTGTACTTAATGCTCAGCTCTATGTTTTTCCTTCACCACTGGGATTTTATCTGTACTCTTCCCCTGTTGCCCCGTGCCTGAAATAGTGGGGCACAGTTATCAGAATGAGGCTTTTATAGTATCATGTTGGTGGTAGATGTTGTGTAGTCTGCAGTGTCTGAGGGTAGGTGAGGTCACTTAGAAGTGTAATGTAGCGTGATATGATGCATCATACTATACAAATGACAGTATAATCTCTTTAGGTAGGCAGAGGCAAACCTGGTGAAATCTAATCTTTGTTGCTTGCACTGAGAGATCACCACAGTGTCCCAGGGAGAACCAGCTTGTTCCTTCTATAGGGGACTGAGCAATGAGGTTCTATCCAGAGGCTGCTGTTGTGGTTTAACTCCAGTAGGCAGCTGGGCTCCACGCAACTGCTCTCCCCCTCAGTGGTATGGTGGAAGATACAGCAGGAAAAAAGTGCAAATGCTCATGAGTTGAGATAAAGACAGATTAATAATTTTTAACAAGGAGGGGAGCGGGAAGAAAGGGCAGAAAAACAAAACCAAGTATGACAAATGGTGCAAGAGAAAACAATTGTTCACCACCTATTATCTGCTGAGCATGGCATCATATGGTATGGAATATCTCTTTGTCTGTTGGGTTCATCTGTCCCAGATATGTCCCCTCCCAACAACTTGTGTACCCCCAGCCCACTCATTGGTGAAGTGAGGGGCAGAAAAGTCCTTGATGCTGTGTAAACACTGCCTAACAGTAATGAGAACATTCCTCAGTTATCAACACTATTTCTAGCACAAACCTAAAATACAACTCCAATACTAGATACTGTGGTGAAACTTTACACTTTCCCAGCCAAAATCAGTACAATTGTGAAAAGCTGCAGAATCTGCGCCCCTTCATGTCTCTTTCTGGTCTTGTGTATGAACACAAGAGAAATGCAAAAACCAGGACACGATATAAGATTTTTTGATAATTTCAAGTTCTCTTTAATCTTTATATGTTGTATATTTGCCTTTGATTTATCTGTTTTAAACATCTGATTTGGGGAGTAAATTGCAAAATCATGTTTTGTAGCAAGCAGTGACAGAAAATGATATTTGGAGAAAAAAACCTGACATTTAAAAATCAGAAATTCCTGTTGTATATTCGCTGTGGAGCATTTAAGTATTTAACAGTGCATAACACATAAAATTTGAAACAATAACCAATCTACATAAGCTGTTTTAATAGGCAGGTGGTAGCAATGATTCATTTCTATTCAAAAGACAGTGAAAATATCATAGTCATCAAAACTATGATAGTATGAAGACATACACTCTTTAGATCTGCTTCTCACCTCACTGCCCACTCACTCCGAGTTATAAAAATAACATAAGAAGTATTATCTTTGTATCACAGGTATGTGATGTGTTCATATCTTGATTTTATTCCAGAGGGTTTAAATTGTGACTTTCACTTTGAATAAATTTAAACAATGGTCTTAAATGTAAACGTCTAGATAATTTTTAACAAGACCTGGATCAACACATTTGAAGCTAGAAATTAAGTCATCGGTTCACCATTGCTTTCACTTTTGCATATCAACATTAAATTTGCTGTCTAAATTCCTCCAATATTCTAGAGTAAAAAAATTAGAGTCCTGCAGCCAGACCCAGTTCAAGGCATCACACAGTTTACACTGAGTAACTCCCACAACTGAAAAGTTCGTATCCCAAAATTGTCAGCAAAATTGCATCTGTCTTATCTGAGGCACTATGAACCAGGAAATCTGTATTCAGGCTGCAATAGGTGGGCTGAGGGACGAGTAGAGGTGATCAGCACCCACAGAAATGGGAACACTGGGTTTATTCCTGGAGAACCAGTTTTTCACTGCCAAAGTTGTAGCAAGAGGCAGGCAAGATTTGTCACCATGAGCAGCAGATCCTCCAAACCCAGCAATATTCTGTCCAAGCCCTCTGCACACTTAGTTTGAGCTTAATGTCAGTCTCATACCAGACCTAAATTTGGTCTTCAAACCCAGATATTCCTCCCTGTGCTCTTGTATAGAAGATTTTCCAGGTCTGATTTCATTCCCAAATATTTAAGCCATAGCAGATTGATAATATTTTCATTATCTCTAGTATTAGTAGTAGCAACAGTATCTGTATTAGCACTATTAAATAGCTCGAGTAAGCATCTCCTAATTCCAGAGCCTTTGCAGTAAACTTGGGGACAGGAAACACTCCTGTTGGTCCTGTGAGAGTATTCACCTATCAGCAGTACAGTACGTAGTCTTACCAGACTTCAGAGAGCCCAGAGGGAAATGCTGATGCAACTGGGCTACTCCTCTGAAACTTGGTTTTGACCTTTCCTTTTGCACAAAAACTCGAGGTTTAGTTTCAAGCTCCTGCCTTCTCTCTTGAGCTGTCTTTGACAACTCTGTCCAGAAAGAGAATACTAAACTCAGATCTCAGTTGCAGTTACAAATCTCTGTGGAAGTCATTGTACAAGATCACTTTTTATGCTATTTTTACTGTACAATTTTAAGCTTGCAACACAAGTTACAGATGGAATTGATTGCAGCAATATTGTCTTGAAAGTTTATGAGAGCACACTTGATCCAGCAGTAGATTATGCAAGATCTACCAAAAAACCAAAATCCTGTTAGCTTAAGAAGGAGACAGTTTGCACCTTACAATACAAATCATAAGGTCAGACTGGATTATAAACTGGATTCTAAAACTTATCCATCATACTTTTTTCTGTAACAGTCTGCTACAGAAGGAACATTTTTTTCCTCATGTGCAAGCTATACTTTATGTTGCAGTGTTCTCCTCTAGGATTCTACCTCTTAGAAGGACAAAACAGTCTTCTGAAGAAACTCTAAAGAAATAATTTTCATTTAGAGTAAATAATATGTATAATGGAATACTTATTTAATTATATTTAATTATTTATAACAATTCATGATTTATGCACAATAAATTTTTTTAAATAAAATATTTTCAAATCAGATCAGCTCTGGTCAGAGGAGTTTCTATTATGAAACTATTATATGTAAACAGAAGAGATGGTGAAGAACAATTGCAAGGTCTTTGGAGGGATGGATGAATTTTACTTCTTTTAGCTCCTTTACACCACTTTTACAAAAGTCCTTTTACATTGCTTTTCCATTGTGTTCTCTCCTACCTCCCCACTTGCCATTCTCTGATTTTTTCCCTTACTCTTCCTTTGAGTTTATTCCTTTTTTTTCCCTCTGATACAAGAAAAGAATGCCAAAAACCTTTTACAAATGTACCTCTACGTGCCAAGGATTTAAGCAGAAATCCTTTGGAGTACGTGGATGCTCTCCATGAACATCCACCTCTTTTATGTTTGCTTTGGGTTTGTTGTTTTGGGGTGTTTTGTTTTGTTTTGTTTCTAAACTTCTGGGATTAGTAAAAGCTTTTTCATTGGAAAACATTTATCAAAACTCAGAGAATTTCTAAATACTTGGAGATAATTGATACAAACCAAGGCATTTATTCAAATGAAAAACCCCATTCAAAAGCATTTCTATGCAACAAAGAAATCCAGAGAGCACTTTACGTACCACCCTTCAGTACCCTGTCTACTAGCATTTTAAATTACTCAAGCAGCAAATGATCCTACTCTGCATCCTTTGGGAGGCAGTTTCACAAACCAGAACACCTTACACAGAAAAGACAACCTAAAATGTTGGATTCTCTAACCAAAAATACTAGAGATACTTACAGATATGAGAACAGTAACAAAGTGAAGAGTAGTATGGAAAAATGAAAGGAGTCTGAAAGGCAACCAACACTGCCTACATATATCCTCACAAGTACTGAACATCTGCAAGTGACACATATGTAAATGCATTAGAGCTCTGGAATAGTTAGCAAGTTCTCCATCTCACTGCAGTATATAGAATAGATAGATAAATAGTGGGCATATGTGATATATATTTACATCATGCATTAGACTTTAAAATTTCTGTCTAACTGAATGCATTAGCCTGTATTTTCTGTTTATGCCTCTGGGATGCCATGGAAACACAGCACTGAATCCTAATGGGTCTCTCCTGGCAATAAATAAACAAAGTCTTTGTCTATTCATGTTTCAATTTCTTTCTTTTCCTTTATTTCATGTAATT
Source organism: Campylorhamphus procurvoides (assembly GCA_013396655.1). Classification (NCBI taxonomy): domain Eukaryota; kingdom Metazoa; phylum Chordata; class Aves; order Passeriformes; family Dendrocolaptidae; genus Campylorhamphus; species Campylorhamphus procurvoides. Next base: position 48,231 of record WBMV01009115.1, on the reverse strand, counting down.
TACAGTTTCAGAAGGAAAACAGACTTACCCCCACCCATTGTCTTTGATGAAAATAAATGCAAAATGCTTCTTCTAGTGGCCACTGCTGCTTTCTATACAACTACTACTGCCATTGGTAAGCAGTGAACACCATCTATTTGTGTTGAACTTCCTTCTGAGGAAAAATGTAGCCTTTATAATTGAACCTAAAATCAGGGTTGTTTTGTTAAATTGCAGACTAACCTAAAGAGCACTTAATATACTTGTTGAAATTGAAAGCTGTTCTTTTCCTTGCAACTCTGAGAGGCTACAGCCAGTCCCTTTTTCTTAACATCATTTATTGCCTTTAAACTGCTCCTCCAAAGCAATGACATGCTATCACTTCCCATGCTCCAGAGCTTATTAAAGCAAACCAAAGCAATCATCCCCATCAGGCTAATGCACAGGAGCAAGGTGAAACTCTAAGCACCAAGTGATAGAAATACTGAGTATCACAAAGCATCAGTTTGCCATCTGGCACCTGCTGTCCCTGTCTGAAATGAATAAAGTCATCGAGAGGGGATGTTGTATGGTAACATGAGTGATAGAAAGGCTGATAATTATCTATGTGGAGAAGTGTGCAGATTTAATTAGACTACTCAAATCTGAAGAGTCAACTAAATCCAAAGGCAGCAACCTCAGCTGTGGAGGGCAGCCATATGGTTGCTCTCAAGCTTTCAGGTCAGACTGAAATTGAACAGGGATCTTCATCACTAATTTAGAAATGCAGAGCCATGTGTTTTGACTCTGCATCTGTCAGGCAGTTCTTGGGCAAGAACTACAGCAATACAAGGTATGCAGATTTGGTGCAGTGCATGCTGGAGTCCCTGTTCTACCAGATCTGAATAACAAGCTGGCTTTTCAACCACTCCAGCAGAAACAGCAAGTCAGCCCTGGGAAGAGGAAAGCAGGAAGGGACAAGCATATAAAATGCCCTTAGAAGGCCCCTCAGGTGTATGGGTCTTTAGTATAAGGGTGAAACTGGGACACTTTTTAAAAGCCTTCAGCCTGCAAAATACACATGGGCTGATAAAGTGGGGGAGATTGCCTGGGTTGTGCAACAGATTTTAGTATGAATCCAACTGATATCATGATAAATTACTGTGCAGGAGACCAGGTAGTGAAGAATCAGTCTTGGAAATGATGGGTGCAGCATGTGACTCCTAAAAACCTTCTCTCTTACCCTCTCCCAAACTGAGTTCATGCACATAAATTGAAAGTCATAGATTGCTTTCTATTCATGCTTTTTTTTTTTCTGCTTCCAGAACAATTGGACAAGTTGTTCATTCATACTCAGATTTTCCTTTTTCTAACCTTACCAGCAGGCTAGGATAATAAATATTTCAACCTTGAAAAATAATAATATACTTAATGGTTTTCTGGTAATTTCTCCAAAATCAAAAAAATAATTGTCAGAATATACATAGTACATAAGGAAATTATTCCTCTGATCATGCTCTTCTTCCCTCCTTTCAGCCATGCCTATCAAGATCTGGGCATTGCTTACAAAAGTTCTCTAAGGCCACATATTTTTTTTACGCAAATACCAAATAATTACATCATTCACATATTCAGATCCATCTTTTCTTTATGCACTTGCTTATCTATTTCTTCCAGTTCCTTCAGTTCTCCTTTCCATGCTTCACCAGTTATAAGCATGGTCCACACTATAAGGTGAGTGCTTTTTATAACAAAAAAATGCCTTAGATGTATGGGTTTTTTTTCTCTAGTGAGATTTTTTTTTTCTTAACCCTTTTTCTGGTATCTTTGTGTTTAATATGTCTGATGGATAAGGGCAAATACATCACACAAGATCACCAGGAGCTCCTGAAACCATATCAGGTACTTGCCAGAGCTGACTGGTACAGTTCACAGAGTACCTGTGAACTGGAGTTAGTTCAACAAGACCAAAGATAGGACACCCATTCCTCTGCCTTATTTATTCAGTCATCAATTGTACTTTCTGTATTTTCTTCTGTTCTGAGGACTTCATGCCTTAGTTCTTAAACCAAAGGGATATTTTTTTGAGATAGTTGCATTGTTTCATATTGTTTGTTACTTTCCCACCTTTTCACATAGTAATATCTTTAAAACAGACACATGTATATTCACATAAAAAAATAATTTATATACTGTTTCCCAGTCCTTATACCACACTGATTGTCTGTTCTCAGGCTGTGTTTTTTTGAATGTATCTACATGTGATCCTTTAAAAATACTTTTTTCTAATTTTTTTTCAGTTTTTATTCTATTTTTCTTCATTCTGGTCTGCATCTTATACCTTTAGAGGGTTCAAGACCCTTCATTCAAGACACCATAAGCTTAAAGATCACACTTCGTCTACATGCTTTTCAACTCCTATTGTTACAAATAACACCAAATGTATCTAGAATCAAAAGAGACCAGAGAAAAATATACTTCCATTTTCTTTACTTTGTACACTTGAAAGTACTTCCTTCTGCAGATAGTTATGCAGTTGTCCTCATTTTAACTAGCTTCGCCTAGGTTTTGTATAGGTCATTCAAACAGGTGCATGAAAAAGAACAGCACAGCTTAAAATAATAATAAAAAATATTAAAAACACCAGGAGGACCTGGGAACAAATGTAGTGGCAGGAATTGTTTTGAAGTCACTTTCTAAGCAGACTAAATTTGAAATTATTATCAGCTATTCAAATGGAAAGGAGAGAGCAACCTGTGCTCCCAAAGAGGAATGGTGCTAAGTCCTGCAAGAGATATGTTCCCTTGCAGATCCACACAGCAGATTAAAAAGGTCCCACAAATTGTCGTCCCCTATGGATTTATGTACTGGATACAGAGGAGCTACCTGGTTGTCTGAGCATCAGTGTGATCCCTTTCCCCTCTTTCTCTTTTCTGACAATAAAATTTGTCATTTGCTCTTAGCATATCATCCCACAGCCAATTGCACCAAGGAAGCTGCTGATCACAGAGCAGCACATTCCCCATTCCAGACTGGGCGGTTGGGTCACTCTGCCCAATGAGCTGATATCCACAAAACTATTGGATCTCCACAGAAATTCCCCAATATAGGCAGCATGACTAAAACCACTTTGTAGACTCAGCCATCATGGACACCAGGTGCCCACCCACATCATAGCGAAATGCAGGGTACTGCTTCCCAGCAGTTCTGATCTGAGTGGGAGGATGGGAGCTAGGTCCATCTACTTCTCCCCAAGCAGCAGAACTGGTGCAACTTCAATCCCTGATATCTGAGTTTAAAGACAAATGCTGGGATGGAGACTTCAATACATGAGTTCCCTCCTCTATTTTTTAAAATCTGTCCTTTTTTCACCAACATAGAGAGACAAAATGAGAGGAGAAAAAATAACACTTCAGTCACAAGAAATAGAGCAGCAACAAAAACAATACAAACAGAACAGTTTACACAACAACAGATGGAAACTGCCTCTAGTCTCTTCCCCCTCTCTTCACCCTCCCCTCAAAATTCCAGAGACAAAAAGACAAGAACTAGAAAAAAAAAATTTGTCCACAAGAAGCTATACTATTAAACTGCCCACTCATGATCACTTGGTCACTCTCAGATCCTGACTGTAGCAGCAGTGTTAGTGCAAAGGTTCTTTGTTGCCTGTCTCATAGTTGCCTCTGACCCTGTCATTGACCCTCTTGGCTCAGCTGGGGTTTGGACTCTGGCAGTGCCAATCAGTTTCTCTCCATTGACCCATTCTACCATGCCATCACAGAAGGCTATCAGATTGGTTAAGTATGATTTCACCTTGGTGAATCCATGCTGACTACTCCTGATGACCTTCTTGTTTTCTACATCCTTGAGGATGACCTCCAGAAGGAGCTGTTCCATTACCTTTCCAGGGACTGAGGTAAGACTGACTTTCCTGGGTCCTCCTTTTTACCATTTTTGAAGATAGAAGCAACTTTAGCTTTCCTCTAGTCACTGACACCTCTTCTACTCTCCACAATTTTTCAAAGATGGTGGAAAATGGCTTGTCAACAACATCTGCCAGCTGTCCCCTTGGGAGCATCCTATCAGGGCCCATGGATTTATGGTGTTACGTCTCCCTCCCCAGTCTCTAACTCAACCCTCTACGGCTAAGGGGAAGTCTTCCCTTCTCCAGCCACCTTCTCTTTCCTGCAAGGTCTGGGGTTCCTGAGGGCTGGTCTCAGCAGTAAAGACTGAGACAAGGAAAGCATTCAGTAATTCTTTCTTCTCTGTGTCTTCCATCATCAGTACACCCACCTGATACACCAATGGCCCTATATTTTCCCTAATCTTCCTATTGCTGTTGATGTACTTGTAGAAGCCCTTCTTGTTGTCCTTGACATCCCTTGCCCAGTGAGCATTGACTTTCCTCATTGTATACCTAATGATACTCTGAAGATGTTCCTATAGTCCTCTCACATGGCCTGGTCTTTTATCCACATCCCATAAATTTGTTTTCTTCATTTGAGATTTTCTAGGAGCATCCTGCTCACCAATGCAGGTCACCTGCACCCTTTGTCTCATCTCTTGCACATGGGCAGACACTGGTCTTGAGCTTGGAGGAAGTGATGCTTGAACACTGACTAACTCTTTTGGACCTTCTTCACTTCTAGAGCCCTATTCCATGGCATTCTCCTAAACAGGTCTTTGAAGAGGCCGAGGTTAGCTCTCCATAATTTCAGGGTCCTGCTTACTGATTTGCTTCCTCCGTGCAGGATCCTGAGTTCCAGGCAAAACTGCCCCCAGCCTTCATGTCTTCAACCAGTCCCTCCTGGTTTGTTAATAGAAGGTTCAGCAATACACCTTTCCTTGTTGGCTCCTCCACCACTTACAGTCAAAAAGTTATCTTCAATAATCTGAAGGAACTTCATGTTCTGACTGTGCATAGAGCCATGTTGTCCCTCCAACAAATATGAGGGTGGTTGTAGTCCCCCAGGAGAACAGGAGACTACCTCCAGCTGCCCACAGAAACTTTCTCTTCCTGATCAGGAAGTCTATAGTAAACATATACAACAGTGTCATCTATATTAGCCTGTCCCTTAATTCTTACCCATAAGCTCTCAACTCATTTGTCTGTTACTGGATAGAGCTTGATGCAACAGAGTTGCTCTCTCACATGAAAGAACAACTCTGCCACCTTGCCTCGCTTACTGACCTGTCCTTTCTAAACAATATGCATCTTGCTAGCCTTCTTGTTGATTCTTACCCACAGGCACTCAGCTCACTGGGCTTGAGCTCTGTATAGTCAAAATGCTCTCTGATGTACAGAGACACTTCACCGCCCCTCCTTGCTTACCTGTCCCTTTTGTAAAATTTGTAGCCATCCATTGCAACACTCAAGTCATGCAAGTCCCCCCAATACGTTTCCATAATGGTGAATATGTCATAGCTTTCTTGCTGCACAATGGCCTCCAGCTCCTCCTGTTTGTTATCCATGCTGTGGGCATGGGTATAGACACACTTCAGCTGGGCTAATGATTCCATCCCCAAATTAGATTTCATCCTCAGTTCTTTTGCAGCTTGTTTAGAACTTCAGATGACACTGGTTTTTACAGTTGGTTGGTTGTTTCATTTGGTTTTGGGATTTGTTTTTTTTTTTTTTTTAGTTTTCACTCAGGTTAAAAAAGACAAAAAGCAAAGCTAAAGATACTTGATCTTCTTCATAATAAAGTGTGTCAATGAACTTGAAAATGTTCCAGCACTCAAATGGCAGGAAATTATTGATGTTCTTACTTTCAGAACATCTTACAGCAGTCAAAGACATAAAAAGTGCAGGAACATGGTTTCTAATTTTTTTGGGTACAGAATAAATTCTATAGTTCTGCCAACACAGCATTAATTTTACTCACTAAATGGAGCAACTGAGACAACAATTGTATTTATTCAAATAGGAACAGTAAACCCTAGATCTGAGTGCCTACAAATACAATAAGCTGAGTAGTTGTGGAAAAGTTTTCTTCAAGTCTTGGTTGACCATGTAATAATTGTTTGAGATAAATAAAGATGCAAGCTGTTATAGGCGTTGAAGCAATGAGTAGTATCAGCAATTAATTTATTTATTTATATTAAAAAAAGTATTAAGTAATTTATTAAAATAAAAGAGAACAATGAGTGAACTTTATTAGAAAAAACAATGAGTGATTTCAGCCCGGTGATTTCAGCTCTTTCAACCCACACCCCAGCGATATCAGCCCTTTGTGAAGGTAGGCCAAGAGGCAACAGCAAATTGCTGGGTGGTTTGGAGAGACTAGGCTCTACTAAAAGTCACACTGGCACTGAGCCAGAGCCTGGTTTTTATTCACTTTTGGCTGTGTAAACCACGCCCCTTTGTGCATGCTCTATTTGCAATGGTTATGTAAGCTTTGCTCCTTTGCGCATACTCTGTTTGGGCTCAGATATTGCGAAATGCTCTGCATTGTGTAAGATCTGGGTATTGCGTAACCATCGTCCACGCGGCGCACAGCTCAATGTGGTCTGGGGTGTCCCAGGATGGTGGCAGTCCCCCTCCTGAGACGGCCATGGGGCTGCAGTGAGCGCTGGAGGCTAGAAGCGATGGAGTGGCTGCTCTGTGGTGTCCGTTTCTGCGATGCTGGGTCACCCCTAGAAGCAACGAAGCTGTTCCTCTGAGACGTCTGCGGGCAGAGGGGAGCACAGCAGCAGCGGCCAGGATGCCCCCACAGTGCCGGCCTGCACTGGGCACCGGACCTGCCTGGGCACACCCCCGCCCTGGCAGGGGTGGCCGAGACCCGCTGGCACAGATTGTGGAAGCCGGCAAGATGCAGTGGCCGTTGTGGGGCTTGGGGAGACGGGGGTACACTGGGTGTGCTTTGGAACGGGACATGGGGCACAGAAGGGGCACTGGGGAGGCAGCGCCGGGGTTTTTGGNTGAGAGGGGGGAGGGTGCCTGAGAGTTTAGGTTAAACTATTCCTAAGCTTCCAATAAAACATCTACTTCTCCATTTAACCAAAATAAAAATAAGGAAAATACTTATTTGGTTTGATTTTGGCAAATTATTAATTCATCTATAACACAAGCATAACCTGAAATGCAGCAGTCACTTTTTCTGAATAAATAACATTTTAAAGAAATGTGAATCTTCCCACTGTAGTAAGCCCTTTCTCAGTTTGTGTTTGCTTTTTATAAAGTTTACAACATTGCCATAAGATAATCATCATTACCATGCTTTGATTTGAGTCTTGGAATAAGAATGTCCTAAATCTCCATACATCATGTCACAGAGATCAGATTTCCATGCAAACTAAAAGAAATTCAAATTAGAAACTCAAAAAATACTTGAATGTGTTTTGTTAGATACAGAAGCTGCAGCAACCAGTGCTATGGTCAGGCAATTCAGGGTAAAAAGTCATCACAGCAATTACCTTAAGAATGTTAATAACACATAAACAATGCTCCCTAGAAATTTCATTTCAGTCTTCACCATAACAACCAAAATTACAACTTGAGGTTTTAACTCAGTAAGATGCTTTTGAAAAATAATCAGAGAAATGCTATGTTGTCCTTTTCGTGACCTCTTTCTATCAAATTAAGTAGCTCAGTTTTTGAATATTTGTATTCAATAAATGGGATACAACCCAGAGTATTTGTGCCACACTGTCTAAAAATAGAAGCATTTGAGGAAATCATGTATTTTGAGAGGAAGAAGAGCCAAAATTTAACAAATTATTCACCAGATATTACTCACTTTTCTCTGATGAGAGTAGGAAAATGTGACAGCATGAACAAAGTTTATAAGCTCATTCGCATCATCTGAGCATAGTTTTACGTCAAAAAGAATGAACGATAAAAGCCACAATGCAGAATATTAAAATAAATACCTTCAGCAGGAAAAGACAGCAAAGACTACAACAAAAGAAAAATACAGCATAGATAGAGCTTCTTCTGCAAATACAGAAAGGAATTCATCACTTTATGTTTCTAATTAATAGAAACACACAGGCACAGAAATGTTGGTAACGTTAAACAGCAAGTATTGTGCTTTCACAGTCCCTGATAGTTTAGGGAAGGAGATGGCCAAAAGATATGACATTGTACCTAACTATGATGCCATGTCTTTTCTTTGATCTAGACTCTTCTCCCAGAGTATTGAGCAACACCAAAGAAACTGTGTTTAGAGACCAACAAAGTGAAGAAGTAACCAAGAATTTCACAAATTTCTTCATCACTGCCGAACACTGTGGTAGATTTTTGATTCCTTGTAAAACAAAGGTGAGCTTTTTCTTCAGTGAAGTGAGGGACAGTATCCTTGTGCCACAGCCAAAGGAAAGAAGATTGATCTCAAATTCTCCGAACATATCTTGGAGAGATGGGTGTTTAGTATTTCAAACACCTCCTGGTCTCTCAGGCTGTTGTATTAAGTGTTTGAAATCCTGCTCACTTGCTAAAATGTAATCTGAAGTTGCTTTTAATGGCCGAGTGAAATACAGCATTGTTTTCATTCCATACAGTGAATAACTTTATTTTCTGCCCAAGATGGCTAATTTTTCTGGACAGTTTACCAACGCTCTGATAGTCTATGGAAAGTTTTTTTAAAATGTCTTGCTTTTACTGGTGATAACAGCCATGGAAATACATCTGACTCTTCATTGGCTTTATGGATCCACCTTTATTACACCTCAAAACTCATCCACATTCCTTCTGAGCAAAGAAAGACAGGCAAGTTAGGAAAAGAGTGAGAGGAAATAGAATTGGGCTTTAACATTTGCATGAAGGAATATTACCATTTTCATCCTGTTATAATCCAACATGACAAGCTGGAAGGGACTGTTATTATATGCTTCCTCAATAGAGAAGACAGAGGTGTCACATGCAGAATAGAAAAATCATGATACGATCTGGCCAGAGTATTCAATACTATGCCGAGCAACCTCAACACAAACACTGAGAGGCTCCAAAGATGTTGACTAGTGTTATAGTTTCAAAACTCAGTTGGAATTCCTTCCAAAAGGCTTGGAGCCAACGCCTTAGTCGGTAAAGATGGTTAACAAAGGGCACAATGAATATGCATATCCTCATGTTATCTGCCTTAGCCAGAGCCTTTTGTTCTGATCTCTACCCAGGTGAGAGGCGGGAGGGAAGACTGGCTTGGCTGGGGGAAGGGGTCAGGGTTTCTGTGCTTTCTGCGGAGGTCAGGAGCTCAGTGGCTCGGCACAGAGGAGGAAGGACGGGACACACCGAGACCAACATCANTTAGTTCTCTCCTTGAACTAAGACAGTTAGTTTTCTGTCTTACCTTGAGAACTAAAAGAAAGAAAAGACTACAAGAATGCCTTCTTCAAAATGAAACTACCAAACCACTTCCAAATATAAAATAAAAACTCCCAAGGAAACAGGAAAAAAAAATCACAGGTTATAGAATTGTGAGAGCTACCAATATGAATAGGGAAAACTTCTAACTAAATATGTAACTTTTCTTTCTTCTCCCTATCCCAAAAATTTCTTTGTTGAAGGAGTTTCTAATAGTTGTTTTTAGGTGGTAATAGAATTCTTAATGAAAGACCAAAAAAGACATCGAATCAATACACACGTGAATGGCCCACATGTAGCTGTTAGCCATCTTTTCATGTAATCACAAAGATCCTTCCCATCTATTTTTTCTGGTATCAGTGAAGTATCCTTTGCCCACTGCTTTATTAAACTTCAGTATCTACTGTTTTCTGAATTCAAAAACGTTTAATGGTTAGAAATCTTCAAAGATAATTCTTTGACATTTAAAATCACCATATACCATCTTAGTTGTCTTTTACCAGCTGCTACAAAACACTTAATTGGTAACCAGTGACTGTTTGGAAGCAATGCCTTGTGACCTTGGATCTTGCTGAGTTTTCAGGGCTTACTTAATACCTTAACCTAACAAAACAGACCTTTACTTTTTCCATTAATTCATTTTTAAACACTCACTTAAGTCTTTGGAAGAGATAAAGAAGTAAAGAGAAAAAATATGTTGTTTATTGACCTAAAGCAGTGTAAAAGAGAATCAGAGAAACTTCAAAAATTACCTAATCATTTTTAAAAACTGGCTATTGTCAGGCTTTCAATTACTTGAGATCCATCTCCTAGGACTGTATTGTTCTGTGGCCTCATGACACTGCAGCTGCACTTGTTAAAAGATCGTTTTGGACAGCACGCATTTCTGAATCTTCCCCTACCTCAGTTTTAGAGCAAACACTGAATTTCTAGTGTAAAAAGTGAAACATTAACTCCAGACCTTCATAAGTCTTGCATTCACCAAATGGGTAGAACACTACAATTTTTCCCACAAACTGTTTTTTTTCAACAAAAATGCAGCACAGTTAATGTCTACTGCAGAAAATTATGGATTGAATTGCATTGCATCACTTCAGGTTTGGGAGATTCAGCCCTGGTGAACTGACCTGTTTTACTCTGCATATCACTGGTGCACTTTTTAATGAGTAATATGTAAGTTTTTATGACAAGATTATATATTGCCAACTCCATGACAAAAGGATTTTTTCCTCTGTAAGTTAAAAGATAGAACTCAAACATGGTATTTACAGAGTGTCTGAAGTTTGTAATCTGTTCCTTAAAGTAATAGAACTGTATACACCCAGTAGAACATACATTCTTCTAAGTTATGGAAAAGTGCAATTACAGTTTAAAGGGAATATTTATCTATATTAGTTAACAACATCATTGCAACTTAGTGCTCACACATCAATACTTAATTAGTATAAGCATAAGTGACATAATTGCTTCAAGGCAAACATTACCCATAATGTGAGGTAATTTCATGCGCTATGCACATTTTAAATATCTATCCTGTATTTTTCCAGGCTGAATTTTTAAGTCAATAGGAGATGTTTGCATATAAGGACACCTTAACCCATTTTTCATTTTACTTAAATGCAGAGTTTTGTCCACCAATAAAACAAAAAAAGTTTCTTCCTCCTCAAGGAAAATCTCCAAGTTCAAAAATGTTTAATTTCAAAACAGCACAACTATCTATGTGAACAACATGCTAAGCTTTCTATTTGGTAATCATTTTTTTTACCTTTTCCACAGATGGGCAGCCTTAATATGCTGATGTTGTTCTTCTATAAGACTATGCTTTTGTCCAGTCCTACTCTTTACATGAAGGGTTCCTCTTAGCTGATCAACAAAGCCACTGGTCTCTTTGAAACTCAGTATGGGAATTCAGAAACCCAGCTGTTATAGTAACTACAAGCAACCAGTGAACTAATGAGTAGAGAGGGCACCTGGGACTGCATTATGGCTATATAAGGAAATAGGTTCATATACACAAATAAAAATGCAGTCATCCATTCCCTGCTTTATTTTATTTTCTACTTATAAGAGGATTGTCTCTTGGATTTTATTTTTTGTTTGAGAAGGAATGACTCTACCAATAGTCTATGGAAAATGAAGTGTATTTCGCATACTACTGCATCTTATGGAAAAAGAAAGCCAGCTTTATAATCTAAAGACAGGAAAACGAAAATGCGTGTCTTCATTTGGAATAATTTGTCAAAGTTACATATCAAAGGGAGGTAAGAAGGCACCAAACAGTTTTAGAAAGTTTTAATATTCCCCTGTCATGTTACATAAAGGGCTAGAAATCTTCAATAAGATTGCTGCTCCCTGCCTAACTATCACATACAGCAATTAGTGCTTAATAGTTCTGTTGAAGAGATAATCTAAACTTAAGACTAACTCCCTCTCCTTACCTACAACTTATTATAAATAAGATCAAAGTTTAAATATCTAGAAGAAATAGGATCAATACTTCTATTTTTTTTTTTAGCAAGACGGGATGGGTTTAGTTAGCACAGTTCTTAGAATTTTACATGTAATCGTTTCACTGTTGCCCTTCCTCAGTCAGTTAAAGCACTTTTAAAGCTGGAGGAAACTTTACCAGGAGAATACTTTCCTGCTCAAAAATTATCTCTTTTCTCATTTATAGTCCTCTGCAACAATACATGAATGTTGAAAATTTTCTTTAAAAAAATAGAGAAGAAAATAATTATTGGGCTGAGGGGTGACATTTATTCTATGCTAGAGCTGACAGAACTCTTACTTCAGAAAGGCTTTCATTACAGATTTTAATTTTTGTTATCATAACTGAATAAAGCTTTTAAAGTAAAGGCTAAAATTGAACATTTTTCTTTAAAACTGTTCTTTCTTGAGGAAAACTCAAAGATGTTAACATCATTGCAATTTGCAATAATCAAATCACAAGAAAAAAATCAAGAAGCTCTAGAAATTCATCTTCAATCTCATTGAAAGAGTTTGTACAAATGCATGTAGAATCAAGACCTTCAAATAGTTATGTTTTGTTTACAGAAGTGTAATTTTTTTAGGCCATGACTTACCAAGAGACAAGCACCCAGCACTACAACTTTCTATTGTTTGAAAAGAAACTTATGCACATGTTAATCTTAAAAATAATTTTTTACTATCATTGACATGCACTTTAAGTTTTTGTACATAGTGAAAGGACTAGAAAGATGTGGCAACTGGAAGCACCAACTATTTGGGGATAATGCATTGACCGTTAAAACACCTGACTTCTCTTATGTCCTTTTTTACAAGTCACTCAAAAGAAGTTAAATCTGGAAAAGATTTTCTCAGAGTTGTAATGCAATAATAATTGTAAATACAAAAATCTTGAGTTTTTTCTTGGTCTGTAAACCCAAAATATGTTAATGGTCTTCTGATATGAGACATCTGTTTCCTAAACTTCTCAGTTTCCCTCTTCTGCAACCATTCCAATTTGATTACACCTCTCAGAGCAACCAGAATTGGACATAGTTACTGGTGTCACCAATACTTTGTACAGCAGTACTAGTACTGCTTTTACTTTTACTGAAAAAGTTTGATAGATCCTAAATCAGATTAACTGTTTTTTACTGACATATCATATTAATGACTCATGTTCAACATAAGATCAATAAGTACTTCCGAATTCTTATCCTTCTATTTTGCATCCAGTGCTGAATCCATCAGTTTACAGCTTATTTTAATTTGAAAAGTATTTTACAGTTTATTTTAATCCGAAAAATACATTTATACAAATAAGAGCCATAAGGTATGTGAAAGATGAGACATTAGCTTAGCATATGCATTGGTATTTGGCAGAAAGTTTATATATAGTCTTATACAAATATAAATATGTATATCCACATACTATTATATATTTTTAGTGTGTAAAAATAGTGTTATAATTTATCATTACTGTTATTATTATTTATGTAATTAAATGCATCCTTCATACAGCTCCTCTCTCTAACATACCATGTATTCCTACAAAATCAGATCTCCTGCTTGACAAGATAATATATTGCTGTCACCACAGAATATTAGTATAATTCTGACTTTAGTTTACTAAAATGACAAGTGCCGCTACTTTATAGCTTCTCTGGACCATAAAACATTTTCAAAGTTATTTTGCCATTGAATCAGCACTGAAGCAGGTATGCATAAAGATTTGGCATTTAATATGAGGTGGTTTTGCCCCTTTTTTGTTGTGGGAAATTTGGTTATAAATTTTTCATGACATAGTTCTTTTGTCTGTCAGCACCTTTTACTTTGGGAAAAAAGTGTTCTTGACAGCCACTTTGAGTCTACTCCTCCAGAGCTTTTACTCATCACAGTAAAAAATGTAGAGGAATAATAATAATAAAAAAATTTTAAAAAGGCAGTATATGGACAAAAATAAAAGGAATTTAAGAAAATGCTACCTGATCCAGGAAGAAATCAGAAGAAAATGTTTATAGGCAGTCCAAAGGCTCCAAGATTGTCTGTATTCCACATTGCATTCAGTCTTAAAAGTCTTCTATTTGGGTGAATCAGACTGAGAAATAGAAAGGTCCTACCCCATCAAAGAGCAATACCTGTGCTTAATCTTATGAACTGTGACAGCTTCTACCCTTTTAAAAACAGATCTTGTTACGATACGGATAAACCTAGGTGTACATAGAAATAGTCACAAGTCAAAACCAAGCTCAGGCTTAACTGAGACATATTGAACTGCTATCATTGTAAAGAAAATTAACATGATTTTGTCTGAATATATGCAACAAGTTTGGTATATAAGTAATTAGATGATGAAAAGGGAGAAAAATATATAATTAAGTGTTCTCAGTAGGAAATTGTGAGAAACAGTTGTACATAAATAGTTATCTATGCTGGTCTTTATAAGTAAGCTTCCTCAGAATACACTGCAAAAGACTCAGCTTTCCATGTTAACAGATCAAGAAAAGAGCAAGGTCATCTATCATCTTAGGTGTAGGTAGCGGGGACTTAAGTGCACATATGTTTCATCTGTGCAAGTTGGACAGTACCTCATGAGAAAACACAGCATTCCTTTTCCAGATAGCCCATAAGAACTTCTTTTGTTTAATCTAGGGCAGATGGTTATTGACTGTTGTCTCTTGACAACTTGCCTGACTGCCATTCCAAGGAAGTGAGCACCTCTGTCCTCAGGAGGACATCAAGGCAAGGCAAACATGACAGCCTGTGTACAGATCAATGCCACAGAGAAAGCTGCTCTCTTTTCTCCAGAGCAGTGCCATCAGCATTGCTGTCATATTTCTCAACCCAAAAAAATCAAGTTTCAGAGTTAATTTGATGAGAATGGTTTGTTTTGAGAAGGAAAAAAAACCACAAAACAAAACAAAACAAAAAAAAAACCCAAACCACACTAAACCACACTTTAATAACTTCCATCCAAGTCACAAATGTAAAGCAACACAAGAAACACAAATCCAAAACAATCCCTTTTTCAAATTCTGTGTGTAACTCATACCTGGCAAAAACTAGTCACCAGCTTATTAATTACAGAGTTCATCCCATTTATTCAATTTCCCTGTTACATCATTAACATCTTTTTTAAAAAAAAAAAAGTTAGTTGCCCCTATGACTATGGAATATAAATCACTATAAACTAGTAAAAAATCTGGATATTCAATATATAAAGCTAAAAGCAAGTAACATTTCATTAGACCTTGTGAGAGAGTTGCAACCTCTTCTCCTCCTCGGAACTTTAATTGTTCTGCAAAAACTTAGTTGTGTTGCCCAAGAAATGGAGATTTTCCCATCTGAGCTGCTTTCTGTTTCCATCATTCCTTGCCTGCAGTCCTTCCTTCATTGTCAGAGTCCATGATCAGTCAAGTCTCTCTAAAATCACTTTCTGTTTCCAGAAAAATGAACTTTCTATAAAATCTGTTGTTATAAAACATTGTATATAGGGATAAATTGCTGGGAAAACACTAGTGGTTTAGAGTACCTTCATGCAACAAGTACAACTGGAGAAAGATCAGATGAGCAAGTCACAGTAAATCTGAGCAATTCAAATGGCCAGCCAAAATATAGTTAGCCCAACAACAACTGTGAATATTTCAGTGGCTTTTACAGTCTACAATGATGGTCAACATGGATAATAGCAACATGCAGATGTCAGGGCAAGGTAGGATGTTTTTTTCAGGCTAATGCCTGTTCCTCATTACATCCCACTGATCATGCCCACTCAACAGTGAAGATGAGCAACAATGGAATTGCCAGTTTCATGGAAATTTCTGATAGTTTTGAGGGGTAGGGGAGTTCTGAAATAAAGAACAAACACAACATTCAAAACTGCATATGAAATTATGAAAAATATATTATTTTGGTGGATAGAGGTGTTGTTGTAAAATAGTAGCACATTATATTCTATCCTTGGAGCATTATAAAACACAGAACTTGAAAAAAATAATCAAAAATTATAAATTCCAATCATCAAAAATGGCAAATGTCAAGATTTCATTATTTTTACATTATAATAAAGACAAGACTTTTCCTTAAAATTTTATCAGAAATTCCTTTAGCCAGTCATAGTTACCATGCAGTTAGAGTAAAATTTTCCTAAAGATTTCTGTTAGATCACTGAAAAGGTAATGATCCCATACTTATGAATAGGAAGTGGTTACAGGTCCCCTTCACCTAAGCATTGATGACTAAGGGAATTGAGACGAATGTTTCAGCTGCAGGACAATGTTGGCTTTTTCCTCCTTCTGAAGGGAGTACAAATTAACAAGCAGAATTCTACAAGCCCAAGTTTAAATTCCTTTAAATGAAAGAAACTCATCTGTCTCCTACTATATTCACTGTGTCTTTTATAAGACTTGACAAATACTGCTGTGTGCTCTTGGATGTCATCTTCAGCAGATTGGATATAAGAACCAGCAATTCCTTCCTTGCAGAAATGGAAAGGAATTTAATATTAATTAAAACCTGTTTTTCTCTATCTGGATTCTCATAGCTCTTCATAAGTCAACCTTTCTTTTTGGTCAATGATACAATAATATAAATATTTTTAAATTTAGAGTTTTCTTTACCTTTTGCTATCCTACTCCTTATCTCTCTTTCTATGTGCCTAGAGAAAATTATCACTGTGCTTTCAGATGTCCAAATTGCTTTTTTGCTGCTTTGAAGAGGAAGTAAGGGTAAGGAGAAGATAATTATTTTCTTCTCAAGTTCAGTATTATGCAACCTAGATGTGTTTCTAGCAAAAATATTGATCTTTACTTAGATTTTATTAGTATAAAATGTAAACATTCTAATTTCCTAAATGTAATTCATCCCAAACACCTGATGGACCCCAAGCAAGAACTTACATTTGTATAACAATTACATTTCAATAGCAATAATAACATAATGATAAATTTCATATGCTTAGCAATAAGAAAGCCATGAAATGCTGTTTCTTGCTTCTGCATAGAAATTTCTTTTGATGGCATTCTGACCATATAGAAAAAACACAGAAATTAGTAATTTTCCAGTTATAGCAAATGCATCCATATTGTCATCTTGTTGTGAACTGAATTCCTATTAAATCTATGGAGAATATTGCTTCCTTACTCAGTCTGTCACCGTCTTACTAAACCCTTCAGCTACATTGGAATAAATTCGTATACTGAAGCAGAAATTACAGTCAGCAATAAGCTGCAGCTTGCCTTTTTATTACCACTGGAATGAGGAGCAATACCTTAGTGAAAACAACATTTTCGTAAGTAAGGCAAAGTAATTATTTTCACAGAAAATGTTATGCATTTCCAGGATTGTCTGTTTTCCCCACCTGAACTACAGACAAGGATTAACAATCTGCAGCTGCAACTCCACAAACACACACAGCCACTCACCACCTTCTCTCCCCAGCAAAAATACACCTCCGTCACAGGTGCAAAAAGATTGTCTCTGTCCTGAGAGTACTCGATTCTCCCCCTATCCATTTTTATTGTGTAAGCAACTGTTAATGGCTCTTACAAGTCTTGTTGTGGTTATCTATTTTCCTTTCTGTCTCCAAATTGTCATACTTTTAAATTTGCAAGTAATGCAAGTGTTAGTCTATAACACCCACCTAAAAGTTTGATAGGCTGGACTGATACAGAAACTAAACAGACAAAAATTAAGGGTCTTCCTAAAAAACAGAGGCATGGAAAGCAGAATAGATAGCTGAAAGGTGGAGGGTTTTTTTTTCTGCTAAGCATAACAAGCAACCCTGTAGTTCTTACATGGAAGAAAGAAACGGGAGTTGAAACACAAAAGTCTGATGAAAAGAAAAAAAACCTCATTCTTTCATAGTTCAGGTTTTGTTTCATTAATTCAGGCTGTGTTAATAAGGAAGCAGGTGCAGTTCCATAGTTGTAGCATTTATAAAACTGCAGCCAATCTTGCCTGTCTCTAAATCTTCCTTCATCACATTTTTTGGAGGATATATTCTAAAAAACACAGTGCATTACAATACCATTAATTTCTGCAGACTCAGCAAGCCTTTTGTTTTAGTAAACTCCAGACTGAGAAAGTTCTATCCCTTAAGTGAAAAGGAGGCTGCATCTTTAAATTATAAAAAAGTTTGCCTATTCCCAGTGTGGGTTGAGGATCTTATGGATTGCTCAGGATGGCATGATGTGTCTACGTGAGAAACCTACAAGGAAGACAACCGGGGAAGGCTTGTTAGTGAACTGGGTTCTCTGGAGTAAAAATTATTTCTCCCCCTTCAATTTTCCCTGTGCTCTGGCATGTTTATTTTCCTCAATTTTTGTCACAAGACTTCAAATAAATCAGTAGAGACTTGTCTTTCTTGTCAAGCTGTTTTCATAAAATTAAACACACACATTCAATGCTGCTTGCAAAGTTCCCCCTTCCTCAAGACATAAACCCATGTGTGTGCGCATACACACACATACACCCCCCAGTATCTTGCTTACTAAACAGAGATAAATCCCTCACCACTGTGATCATCAGACACTAAGCCAAACTCATCTTCTCTTCCTTCTTCCTCCCCCTCCCCCACTCTGTTATTCATAGAGACCACAGGTGAACCAGGAGAAAATTATTATAGTGTGATGACTGCTGAAATGATAGAAGGTAAAGAAGATGGATTATCACGGAGCTGACATGATTTGTATGGATTTCCAGAATTAAGCTGTTCACTTAAAGTGACTGTCTTCTTTGCACCCACGATATTGCAGCTGCCCTAGTAATAACCTTCATCTGCACTTGTGAGCCAAGTGAGCAGAGCACGTTTCCCATTACCTGTCAAGCGAGTATGTAGAGTTCTTCTGGCCCCGCAGTAATAGCAGGGCTGCTGGTGAACAGAGTAATAAACACCTACTGAGAGGGATGTAGCGTGAAAAGATCTCATCACCTGCCATTAGCACGCTGATGAATAATGCAGCATTTTCGGTGGCAGATGTCAGGGGTGGGAGGAAGAATCACTTCTGTAAATGCTCTGGTGAGCACTTCAGCACAAAGTGAGAGGTGATAGCAACAGATGCATGTGACAAAATTACACTTGCTATTGTGTTTTAAAAGAAATGGGAACATTTACTTCACAAATAGCACCCGCCTTTTTTGTTCCATCAGAGTCAAAGGATGCTGCAAACTAGGAAACTAATTCACATACAGCTAAGCATTTACAGCTTCTAACTTAATCTTTGTATAAGGGGCAGTGAGTCTTGAGTGTCCAGCCAGTCAACTGCTTTTTCCTGCAGACCCAAACCGGCAAATTCACTGAATAGGTAAGATTCAAACAAACAAAAAAAAAATAAATTTTCATTTCTCTTTAAATTCCCCTCCTGTGTACATTTCATTTCTCTCTTTCAAAAAAATCTACAAGCCACTGTAGAAATGACAGTGCCAAGTGAAGTGACAATCGTAGATTTCTTGCAGTTAAATCCTCCAGAGGCTCTAGCAAAAGAAAAAAAGGTCTTGATAATTGTTAAAGTTCTCAAGAAACCTCTTATTATTGCTACCGTTCCACTTACCCATTTTGCTGCCTCAAACGAGGTAAAAAAGTGATAAAGCTGTAACACAAATTGTTCCTGGCTGTGATTTTAAGCGTAACAGTCCCTCTCAGGTAATCTAAATCAGTGCAGGTATTGTTGACAATTATTTTTTTTCACTTGTCAGAAAACACCGACCCAGAACTATGAGAAGTAGAAAAACCGGTTTTATTACAAGGAAATAAACTGAACGAGGGTTACGAACCTAAAGCTTATTTTGGTTTTTGATTGTTACTAACCTATAGGTGCTCTGTGGAAGTTGTAAGGCATCCAGTCCAGTTTTGGAATGTATGCCAGGGATTAAGCGTTCGGGAAAAGGGCATATTAATTAAGAATATAGGTGATGCCACTTCATGCCATGTGGTCAACCATGCGGCTGGATGGGGGCTGACATATTGCCCGAAACTCCACCCCTGGCATAGGGGGGAGGCACAGAAGAGCCAAGCCAAAAAGAAGAAATGTCCCCACCCCCCTGTTGTAAAATGGGGTTGAACCTTAAGAAAGTTTAAAAGTGGGGTTTTTGAATCAGAAGGTGTGCTCGTGGGGATGCTGTGTGACCAGGACACCCAACATGTGTTGTAACTATATTTTTCTTTTCGTTATATTCCTTCTGTTTCATAGACTTTTGTGGGTTTTTTTAAATTTAATAAAAGCAATTTTTCTAACACAGAATAAGTCCTTGTTAGTGCCCAAAGGTTTTGCATGACAATGTAGTATAGGACTTCAAAGCTGCCACAATGACTTAATTCCCTGTACCTAAAAGACAGGTCTCAGAGAGAGCTCAGTGGAATTTTACATCAGTTTTATGCCATTGCTTTCCAGAGAGAATTCCTCAGGGCTAGACATGAGTGAGGTTCAAAACCTGACTTATCAGACACCTACATATATTTGGGGGCTGGGAAGTATGAATTCATAACCAATAAGAATATTATGTGATTGAAATATTATTCTTAGTAGATGCTATCATCTTGTCTGGGGAATCACAGATTCAGATGTTTTAAAGCAACTTGTCCCAAAACAGAAATGTTTTCTGATTAAGTCTATCTTCAGACTTCTGTTTCCAGTGACATTTTGAACCAAAGAGCTCTTTTTTGACAATTGCTGCCACTCAGCAGTAACTTACTAACATCAAAGGCCATGGGTAACAAATGGCTAGATGTCACAAATGGTGAGATTTTAATACAGAGAAGACTTGAGCTCCTGAATACCTGCACTCTTAGAAAGCTGGATACACAACAGTCATCATGTGTTTGATGCCTACAGAACAGCTGAGATGAGAAAGGAGGTAGTGTTGAAAACCAGAGGTTGGTAATGCTTAAAAACCTTACTGTAACTAATGAGTCATAAAATGGCATAGATGTTGTCATTACTCAGAAGGGTCCTGTTCATATTCAGGTGCACTGCATAAGACAAAAAAGTAAAAGTTATATAAGGTGTCCTTTTTTCTGCCCCTCTGCAAGCCAGGCATGCATTTACGTTCTCATAAGTGTCTATCTATGAAAGCCTACTGGATGATAAAAGCTGGGCATTAAAGAGCTCTGAGGGGGTGCAAAAATGCCTCCACTGTTAAATAGGATCATGGAAAATATATTGCAGGACAGAAGCTGTCTTCTGATCACTTTTTGGTTACAGCTGTTGCCTAGGTTCTTCTGTGCTGCCTATTCACACACATTTAAAAAGTCAGTCCTCTCCTGTTAGTCAGGGCTGCGTCAGAAAAGAAACAGTGAGACTTAGACAAGGATACAACACTTCAGCAAGACCTGTGAGATGAGAAATACAATGGGGATTTCCTTCAAATTATAAAAGTGCCATCATCAGAACCAGGGTAGGTGGGGCATATATCCCAAAAGAGAGACAATATTCTTTAAGAGGAAAGGTATATAATCAACATATAGCAGGGATAAGCAAGTCAAGAAGAATAGTCATTATAATCCCATATCCACACAATTCTTATCTGTGGGGCTTTGAACTAGGATTCAAACATGGCCTAGAACTGAGAGAAACAGAGATATACTACCAATAAATCTGGCACACTGGAGCTGTGTCTGCTAACGCAGAAAATTTCAAAGGATGTATATGAAAAACAACAGTTTCCTCTGGGGGAGAATAATGTATAAACTGGAAAAAATGCCCCACCTCCCCCTCACCACCCAGCCCATTCACCTGGGTCATTTATATCAAATCCAGGACTTAAACCCACTGTAGTTTCTTTGGTAGTAGGTCAGATTAGTATGGAAATAGTGTTCTAAACTGTACTCTTGTAAGTGCTGTGGATGGAATGGGAAAGTGGCTGAAGAAGAGTTAAAACACATATCTCTTCAAGATTTAGTCTTGAGTCCCCTGCAGATATTCCTTGGATTCTGCTTCTTAAACTTAAAATGAAAAAGAAACATCATAAATTGGAAAACAAATGTTACTGTTACAAAGTAGTTGTTCAATATGGTCTCTTTTTCCATAGCTGAACAGCTTGAGATTCTCTAAAAATAGGGATTTAACTGTTTGGGTAAGGGTATACCTGTCTGCGAACCTGTTGTATTATAATATTTCCTTATTTACACATAATTTCACAGTTTTTTAAAAAGAAAATATATTTCATATACCTTTTAAACTTGTAATCTTCATTGTTGTACTTGCAGTTCAATAAACTTCTCAACAGGTATTATTCACAGACACATTGTAAATATCACATTAAGTCAGAAGAAAAGATATTAAAAGCTAAAAAGTTTTGATAAAAAGCAACATTTGCCCTGTGTTTTGTGCCCTAGTATTGTTCCCACCAATGTGTAAGGCTAAAAAAGGCCACCTATTATTGTAGTGATGTATCTAAAGAATCTCAAGCTGCCTGTAATAATCTCCATTATGTATAATGACCACTTTGATAATAGTCTTTAGAAGAGGTAATGGCCCCGCTGAATGGTTATTACCTGTCTGTTCATGCTGGAAGGAAGATGCAGAAGCCAAAGGGGACAGTGAAATGGTCCTTGTAGTGCAGTCTGAAGGAATAAGAAATATTTAACAGAATGCAAGAAACAGACAAGCAAGCACCTCTGGCTGTAAAGCTGTCTGCAATGGTGCAGTAAACTACTGTGAATTTTGTGAAATAATAGAAATATAAAACTAATTAATAATAAGAAAACTATCACTTTGAGAGCTATTTTAATTTTAAGAGTCACAAACTCTGTTAGAAAATAAAAGATATCTGAATGTTAAATATAGTTTAGTGCATTGTGAAATGTTAAATGTTGTTATACTCCAAGACTATACCATGCCATAGGAGCAGTATCACTTTACTCCAGAGAGACTTCTGCACAAATCAAAGGTCAAAAGTGTTTACATCTTCCACACAACCACTGCAAAAAACTCCCTATATAGGAAAGTATGGCGTTATAAAAGTAGCAAGTCAGTCATGTCAGAGCTATAAGGACGCAGACTGAGTTTTAAAACAGACAGAATTTTCTTGTAAATGAAGCCTGAGCACAGAAAATCACTGCCACAAAAACATCAGGACTTCAACAATTTATGTCACCTCTGCCCAGGCTAGATGATCAGCTCCGGAAGTTAACTCTTGATTCATATCCATGAAAATAATAGGCTCTTCCAAGCAGAAATTGTCTTTAAAATCCACAGTGTTTAATAAAATTTGGCCCTGATTTCAGCTGTGACCTAGGGGATTTACCACAGATTGAAAATGCTTGTAATGACTAGTGATTATTCTGGCCTCATGCTTAGAAATATATTGGGACATTATTTCATTCAATATAACTGGGATAAACATGGAATGAAAAAGAAAGAAGAGTCTATCTTTGAAACAAAAAGAAACAATTCAGAAAATCTGAGTTCAACAACAACGGCAACAGAGATAAAGTCTTGGTTCAAAATTCAAACCACTATGAATTCTGAATGGTTTATTCCATGTAGATTGAACACCACCACTGAACCGTGGTATTGCAAGAACACAATAGAGAGATGTGTGCTTACATCTCTACATATGCTACATTTTCCTTAAAACTTCCACTGTTTCCATCTCTCAGAAGCCCTGCATGAAAGAAGAAAATGTGAGCATTCAGAAATAGGGATCTCAGCCAGGCATGTGATTTTTTGAAATAAGAAACTTCTTTAGCAGAGACTTCTTTTGTCAACAGCCAATTGGTTCAGGAAAGCCCAGAAGTCCCAGTAAGAGAGCTCACACACTCTTAAACATGTTCTTGCTTCGTCCTTCAGGCTGAACAGGAAGGGACAAAGGAATGCCAGCTGCATGCACTCTTCTGTTGCCTTATTGGTATTTGTGCACTGAATGGGGACACCCTATTGCTCAAGGAGAAAGAGTGACTAGGACAGACCAGTAGGCAGTGGAAGTTACGTATTGACTTATATTGTGATTTGAAATAAAAAGTTTAGTCTGCAGTGATGGTGGTGATATCCCCTGCCTTGCTTTTCTCTGTTGTTATCATTACATTACCTTGCTATCACTAAAAAAAGATAGAGTGCAAATTACAACCAAGAGGTAACACAAAACACATGTTTCATTTACTATTACAGACCACGGCATAAAGTGGTTTTTATCATCTTCTCCTCCCATTTTGATTACTTTTCTGGTCTCAAGTTGGATTCCAAAGGTCATCTCTTATTTTAAAATAATTTCTCTCACTGCAGTTTTACAAGATGCTCATCTTAGGCCACCTACATTCCATGAAGAGCATTTCTTGTTTCTTATTACCTGTGTGAAAGCACTTTTTCAGTCCTGTCTCTTTACTTGAGCAATTTGCCTCTGGCTGAGAAATCCATAAGTACTGAATGGACCTAAGAGAGTGACTCAAGACATCTTAAAGTGCTGATTAATTGAAGAGGTTTGAACAGATTCTGCAAACACAGTTGAAATCCTTTGTCATGAGAAAGTGTGTGAGGAAATAACCATGATTAAGAGAAAAACAACAACATAATAACTTACGCTGGATAAGGCAGTCCAGGATAAGAGCTTACTTCAATGAGAACATTGAACTCAGTGTCAGAAAGAGGTAACAGCAGACAACAGCATGAGAAAAAAGGGACTACCCTGGTGTTTCTTCAGTTTACACTTACTGGTCATTTCATCTGAATTTAATCAAAAAGTGCATACTACTGGTCCTCAATAAGGCACTGTGGTGGTTTGACCCTGGATAAACGCCTGGTGTCCAGCAAAATTCCTTCAGGCCTTCCCCTGTCCCCTTTTGCCTTCCAGAGGGAAGGGAAAAAAAAACAGCAAGGAATTTACAGCTAGAGATAACCGAAAGAGGAGCCTTGACCAATACCACGGGCAAAACAGAACTTAGAATAATGCTTAAATTTATTACTAACAAACTAAAAACTAAAAATAAGAAAAAAAAACAGGTTAGAAACAATTTTCCACCACCACACCTTGGTCTGTCCATGCCCCTCCTTCCGTGATGGTGTGGGGGACAGGAAATGGAAGGTTTACAGTCAGTTGTTGTTGAGTTAGACATTTGCAGATGCAAGTCCAAACCTTAAGCAGCAGTTCTGTCTCAGGGGGTTTTCCTGTGGGCTGCAAAGGGGACAGCTCGCTTCACCACTGTTGTCAACACTGTCACAGGGGAATCACAACTCTGAGTCCTTCCCCTTCGCTCCGTGGGGTCCCCCATGAGAGAGATCCTCTGCTCTCTCGTGGGTCATTCCATGGGGTGCAGTCTCATGAAAAGCTGGCTGTACCTGCTTAAGTGTGGGCTTCTCCCTCTGTGGGTCTCGGCTGCAAATCTTTGCCAAACTCCACTCCACCTTCGGGGCCTCCTGCTAAACTACAGCCTCTTTCATGCATCCCCCTGCTCTGACAGCGGGGTCTCTGCACCCCGATGGATCCCATGGTCTTCAAGGGGACAACTCATAATCACCATGGTCATCACCAACATATTCAGGGAATAAAAGTTTTAAGTCCTCTCCCTGATCCGTGGGGTCCCTCCCCCTCCTTCTCCTCTTTTCCTCCTGCACTGACCTTGATGTCTGCGCTGCGATGTTGTTAATCCACGGCTGTCCATTTCTAACTGTGCTACAATTTCTTAAATATGTTTTCAAGCAGGGGCATAACTTAATGGTTCAAAAGCAGGCAGTTTTCCTCGGAGCTGGCCCTCATTGGCCCTGCTCTATAAGATAGAGGGAAACTTTCAGAGGCTTCCAATCTTCCTCCTATAAATAAAACCCTAATCAGATAAACCAACGACAGGCACTATAAAAACAGGTGACTTGGTAGCATATGAAATCACTAATGTTTAAGAGCGCAGGTAACTTCACACAATTACAACACAGAAAAAGGGCAATGTGAAAACTCAGCTTGAACCTGTAGAGCCTTGGCTGTACAATAATTAATGCCACTAAACAGAAGAAAACCCTGTTACTAGTACCACCAGTCCAAACAAATTGTTCTCACAGAAAAAGCTCCAGGTAAATATAGAAGGAAGATGCAAAGTGCAACTGCCCTAATAAGTTCCTGGTGGTCTGCATCCCATCCAGAATAAGATTTTTAGAGAGGTAATAGGTGTTTCAGGACAAAATACAGGACTGTTTAAAATATAGATACAGAAAACTGCAGAGAAGTAACATACATGCAGGTACCCCAAAAAATGTCAAGGCAATGGGAAGAATCCAATAAAATTTGTTCTGAAGTCGAGAACACTAGAAACATGAAAAGTTGCACCAGCTGCAAAAAGTGCTGGGCTTGAGAAAGGCACCTACTATTCTGTTTCAGGCTTTATCATCACTGCCCTCCTAGCCCTCTCCAGGTTGTGGAGACCCTGTATCATGTCTGTGAGCGTTATCTCTCTCCTCATATATCAGAGAGAGAGCCTGAAAGCCTCTCTGGAACGCAGCACGAGAGAACAGCGAAACTGTCTTGAGAAAGATGTTTCTCTTTTGGCAGCAATCCCTTTCCTAAGTGATTAACTCTGTCTCCTCATAGCAAAATCTTCCAAAAAAAAGGGACTGCCTTTCATTTGCTACCTTGGCACTACAGTTTGTGAACTGCTCAGGCTTTTTCTAATTAAACTAGGCAATATATGACTTACATACGAAAATTCATATATGTTTATCCATTAAAAGGATGATGGATTTTGGTTGTATCTAAATTTTCTTATCATCTCTAAAACCTTTGCCTTAGTAATAGCCTCCAGCATTTATTTTTACTGGGCAATTGTGTACTTCCTGAAGAAAAAAATATTTTTCTACCATTTGTAAATATAACAATTATTTGTCTATAATTCAATTCTTCTTTTAGTACTGATATTTAGGCCATCTCAGTTAACCAATCAAGAGAAAATACTCTTGTGGAGAATACAAAACCTTTACAAATGCCCTTTCAAATCTGAAATCTGAAAAACAAATCTGTGGTCATTTGAAAAAGATAAGGCTAGAAAAATGCTCATAAACACGGACAGATAAATACACATTAGTTTTATATTACAGAAGAAAGAGCAAAAACAAATTTTACTTTTATAAAAAATAAATTTTTGCTTTTACAAAATCACAGACAAAAAATATATTTTTGTATTAATTTTTTTTGTGTGTGTGTGTATTTATCAGAAGTAATTTCTTTTTAGGAAAAAGAAGATATTTTAACAATATTTATTGTTTATACAGTTTCTGACCCAAATGTACTTAGTACTTTGGAGGCTTGGGTTCATATTCTTTGCCACAGGCCTTGTTAGCCAGGTTGTACTTAGCTTCATGGTTCAGGCATTTGTAACAATGCAGTAATACTACTTGCTGTTTTGCAGACTTCTCAGCTCTTTAAAGACTGCAGTGTTCTCTTATGTTATAAAAGCAGTACCTATACAACTGTCACCTCCAAGACACTTGCGTATCATCAGCACTTCCAGATGCCATCTGGTCGCAGGTTTTCCATTTATCCATGCAGTATAAGAACTTCTTAGCCTGGTGTGCTAGAGAGGAAGCCAGCTACATACCTGGGGTTGGAAAATAGGGCACAGAAAATGGGTGACCACACATATTTTCCCCTTAAGATCTTCTGCATTGTTCTGGTTCACCTTTCTTGCTTTGATGGCTTCATCCATAGACCATTACACCTACTAGAGTCAAGGCATAATTGCTGCCAGCATCTCAGTGCTTGAAGAACTCTGGACTTTTCACCACTCTATCTTTCACAGCTGAAAACAACAGATCAATTTCAATTAGCAGAGACTTGAATGTTTCAAAAATACATTTGTTTCACTCACTTAATATGAGTCACGCTCAAGCTGACAGGATGGCCTGCTCTAAGATCTGTGCCTCCATTGCTTTCTATTTATATATTTTCCCATTTATGGGACAATTCTGTTACCTATCTTTGAGGTACCTTCACAATGAACTAATATTAAAACCACATAATCACAGAATGGTTGAGATTGGAAGAAACAATGGAAGTCAACTGGATCAAGGTGGATCAGCACCTTGCTCAACAGGGCCACTACGTCTTAGATACTTTTGTCTATGGTCAGTAGCCCAGGACTATGCACAGATTACTTCTGAATAACTTCTCATAGGTGGGTAACAAAATATATAGACTTGATAGTAGATAGTTATAGGACAACTGGATTTTGAAGGACAAAGGAAGGAATAACAATATTATTTATGTGGCTATAACACCCTTTGTGTCTGTGTATGTAAGAAGTACTGATGAATTGTAAAACATGTAAGGTCCCTATGAAGTTAATAAAGCAATCAAACACACTTCTCTGCAAAATTTAAAAACAGCTAAGGGAGAGATGTGACCTCTGTCAATTTTGCCTGGAATAGAGAACATGCAGCAGCCACCAAAGTACAAGGCTCAGTTCAGGTCTTTCTATATGCTACTCTTAGATGACAAAGAATAGGAGAGGAAAGGAAGCAAAACAACAACTATTAATTAGTACATAGAATAGGCCTTCTTGGCCTAAATAGATATATTTGAACAAATTTTATGACAAACTTATCAATTTCATGTTACTATTAAAAAAAAAAAGGTAATTCATGTCACAAATTTTAAATTATATCTCAAGTTCATGAGCAGAAGAAATACACATTGGTAAAGTCAGAGAAGATTATAGTGTACGGTCAAGCTTGATTCTTACAAACAAGAGTTAAAAGTTTATTCTGTGAAAAGAGCATTATCTGTTCTCTCAGTTAGTCAAATGTGTTCATTTCAGACCTTGGTAAAAAGGTTTTGAAGTGTTAGTGAAATGAAAAAACAAGTAATACTAAAAAAAATAATTACAAAATGGTAGTTCTGTGTTCAATAATTTCATTCTTCTTCTCCCTTTCCTTTTCTCACTCTTTTTAAATTCCAGATCATATCAGTATTTTAATTTAGCTTGATCAATATAATACATGAACTTGTCTTCTGTCTACTTCTTCCTCATTTTTTGGCAGCAACAAAGAATTACTGTAATGCAATAATTTCTGGCTGGCATAGTGCCCAGCAAACTTGTGGAACCATTGAGAGTGGTTTACATTAATTCCTCACAATAGCCATTTGAGTACAAAGCTTTGGGATGATAATTTATTTCTCCTGCAGTTTTATGACATTTCAATGGCCTGAAATACCCTACTTGATGGCTACTTGTATCATTATGGGTCTGCCATAAATGATGCAAATTGCCATAAAAATTGGGAAAAGCCCTACATCACATGTAGATTTGTCAGTGATGACATTTTGGGTCATTCAATGTAATTTTAGTCATTTAGCTGCAGAAAAACATCCCCTTCTTATCAGGTATTTCTGAAAATTTGGAGGTTTTGGTGCATAATAAATAGAACAAAGAAGTAGAATTCTTATCCAGTGCACTAAGCACCAGCTCTGGAGTAAACTACATTGATTCTGATGCTGTTTATTACCAGCTAAAGAGAAACATCTACAGTTTTTTGGGGTTTTTCACCCTTCCTCTGAAATGCCCATTACAGCCAGATTAACAACTCTAATCTGTATTGCTATTACTACTACACTTTTAGTAAAGGGACTTGCCTCTGTCTAAATCTCACTACAAAAAATAACCTATCTCATTTACTGTCTAGCTGTGAGAATTTGAAATATCAAGCATATGAGAAGCTTAGAAGGGAAATACAGAAAAGTTGTAAACAGTAACTGCATTTCTGTCCAGTGACATGCTGTCTGGGAGAAAAGACAGTCTGTTGCACGGTTGTAGGGACTTGCCTGTCTTTACAGCTGTCACCAGGCATTTCCAAAGCACCCATCACCTTAAGGTATGGCAAAGTCTATGCTCATCTTTATTACCATAAAACTCTGTTAATAATTATTTTCATATTAGTAATAATAACAGTAAATAATCAGTTCAGTATGAATGCGGTTATCTGAGAGCATCCCCAGTGAACCTGAGAGCAAACTGAAACAAACATGGCTAGCTACTGCCGCACCAGTAATATAATCACCTTTTATCAAGAGAAATACTAGCTAGGAAATAGCATGTACATTCTGACTTACAACAGGAAAATGGTACAACTTAGTGATGTCACTTTCATTTAAACTGAATACTATCCAACCCACTAGAGCTCTGGTATTCTGAGCTACACACACTTCTGTCAGCCTGCAGTAACTTCTTTGAAAACAATGGGATAGTCCAGGTGTAGTAGAGATAAGAAGGTGTAGTGGAAATGTGGTGTAGTGGAGATAAAAATCTGGCCCAGTATTTTGGCAGAAGCTCTGAATATTTCCTTTGACATTACTCCTGAACATCAGGAAAAGACAGAAGTTTGAAATCTTTTTCTGATTCTCAAGCATATGCAGTTCTTTTAGGGTTTCAAAAATTTCAAAATTTAAAAAAAATTTTCTTATCTTCAGACTTTAAAATATCTTGAGTACATTTAAAAATTAATTTACTGCAGTTTAGCATAATTATCGAAAATGTTTGCCAATTGTCTGAAGTCCAAATAACTTTGCCAGTTCAGTTACAGTGATGTAATTAAAGTAGTATCCAATGAAACAGTTACTTAATAAAAGAAAGGTACTGAGTTAATATTGATTATCAGAGAAAAGGTCTATCTAGGTATCTCATCAGTTATTCTCACTATTCTTTACCTGATAATACCCTACTGTGGGATTGCAATAGGCCATCTTAGCATATTTCTTCTGACACTTCTCATAGTGTTGCTGACATCCCATTGATAAGTAGTGATGTTCAGACAGTTTTGTAAGTCTCTAACTAATTTGCCAAAAGGTCTAATTTTGTGAGTCATCATTCCTACTCTTTGTACTGATTTGAGCTGCATTTCGTTAAAATCCCTGACTGTCAAACCAATGTTAGCTTCAGTCTTGCATCACAATGAATACAACAAATTATTTATTTGCAAAGAAATGCCACATTTACCTCTAAGCCTGCAGACCAAATCACACATGAAACATAACCATAGTAGCAGAATGAACAGAAAACCCATCACCAGGTTGACAGAGAGAATGAGATCTACCATTTCTCAGCAGAAAACACATTCAATAATTATTTAAGTGCAAAAATTTATAGTTGTGCTCTCACATCTTATATATACAAGTCAGCCAGCACATACATAGGTTGTTAAATGCTGATTACCCACTTGTAATCATTCATTAAGGTTGATTTCCTTGAATATCAGCTGTACTGGATGACTTGTTTGGCAAGTAATTACCAGGAAGAAACGCTGTGTTTTAATCCTTCTTCCTACAGACAGCAGATCACATATCCAGAAAGCATTTCAATGACAGAAGTCATATGAAAAAGTGCAAGAAATTGCCCCCCTTTTATTATTGTGAACTCCAAATTAAGTAAACGTGTCAGTGAGTAGGAGTTCTGACACTTCTTAAATATCCTGAGACTAACATATTCAGAACAAAAAGAGACAAACTCAACTCGTTCTTGGTATTTTTTTCTTTCAAAACACCTTTATCACCAACTAGTAATATTCAAGGAAATGTACCAAAGGAAATATTTTTGTCAGTAATTGTAACAGAAACATAAACAGGAAAGTGCAGAAAAGTTGTCCTACACCATTATAAGTTAACTCCATTTATGTATCCTGCTTCTAATGTGTAGCTCCTTCTGGTCAGAACTGCCCACAAAGCTGCCTGGTGAAATTTGGAAAAACTCCAGTCTACATCAGCTCTCCTGAAAGCTTAACAAGGGTACCCAAGGGAGACAGTCATACTCAGGAAGTGTAATAATTTCCCATTTGGAGCATGAATTTTTCTATGGGACAAAATAGAAAAACTCAGAAAAGCTGGAAAATAAGCCAATTAAGATGAAGTTTTCTTTTCCTCATCATTATCTGAGTGACTTTTAAAAGTGAAAAGTGCCACTGTGATAGCTTCCTTGAGAAGACTGAAAGTAAATTCACAGGAACACTCTCAAGCAAAGCTCTAAAGATCCCAAATTCAAACTGGAAATATGCCCCTAGGATCCAGCATGAGTGAGAACCATGGCTACTGAAAGTCATGCCCTAACAGTTGTTGCAGGCGTGAACAGGTAACATGCCACAGTGTTGGGCTAGAAGAGAAGTCATTACACAGGAGCTGTGAAGCAAAGGCTGATTTATAGCTAAGGGAGTGTGTTACTTATCATTGCTGGATTTTCTGGAAGTTTCCAAGAGGATGGTGTGGTAGAGTTTCTCTGGCGTGCCCAGACCAAAACGGATTTGCCTAACACCAAAGAACTATGTGACTGGGTGAGAGCAAGAAGGTAAAAATGTAATCACAATGTACACAGACTTCTTTTTCTACAGGCAATTAATATTTAGACACGGTTTTCAGATGAGCAGATTATGATTTAACAGTTACTGCAGTGGGTTGCTTCTACAAACATTGTCGATGTTCCATCAACAACAAAAATCTATTTATCTTTATAATATTCTGATAAAACAAATTAGAAGATAACACTCTCTAGCATTAGAAACAAGAAATTCCACCTTCCAGAATAAAAAATAGGTACTGTTTACATGTTGCTGCCAAAATTATAAAAGTTTTTTACTGTTGTTCAGACAAGCAGTGGTGCAATAGAACTATATGAAACACTTTTGGAGTTCCAGCCATCACTTCTTTTCAAGTTTCCTGTCCTCCATGATCTCGGCAGAAATTCGTAGGAGGCATAGAATTACAGAATCATAGAATGGCTTGGGTTGGAAGGGACCTTAAAGATCATTTAGCTCCAAACCCTTGCCAAGGGCAGAGATGTCTTTCACTAGACCAGTTTGCTCAGAGCCCCATCCAACCTGGCCTTGAATGCTTCCAGGGAAGGAGCATCCACCACATCTCTGAGCAACTTGTTCTAGTGCCTCATTATCCTTACAATAAAGAATTTTTCATCCCAATACCTAATCTAAACTTACTCAGTTTCAGTTCAAAGCCATTCCTCTTTGCCATGCACTTCTAGTTTCTCTCCATCTTTTTGTAAACTTAATTCAGCTACTGAAGCCTCAATTTGGTCACCCCAAAGCCTAATAAGATCAGTGGTACTCTTCAAAATTAGCCAAATGTAGGACATTTCTAGGATATTAAGTAAGAGATTGACATAAAATCCCAAAATAACTTTTGTGTTTTATATGCTTAGAAATTAACTGCTCTGTGAAAACATGTCTGCATTTTGCATCACACTAATCAACTTTCTTCTGATTAACAAGTAATAAATAAATAAAATGAAATAAATTATCACATTAATAACTTTAATAGCAATACTAGGACTGATTCATATATTATTACTGAATTATTGGTGCAAGCACAAAACATTTTCTGATGCTTACTCTGTCTTTGGTTTCTTTTTAATTGACTGAAGATGAGCTAGCCAGGAAGACTAAAATACTTATGAGAGGAAAATGGTCGGTGCACATCAAAGAGAGTGCCTCTGTGTGTGTGTGTTTGTGCGTGTGTGTGCACGTGTGTGTGTATGTGTTTAACAACTGAGACTTCAGTCCAGTCAGCAGAAACTGAATTTCAGCCTAAACTTTGAGTATCAGATGATTGTCATAATGATCACTGCTGCCTTCCTCTCCATGGCAAGGCGAGTAAAGCATCTGCAACCAAGCTGAAATTAGCCCAATGCTGACGTTCTTCTCTAAATGTTTCCCCATTATCTCCCTCTTGTCTTGATAGCTAATATAGTTCCTACAGCTGCTATATCATATTAGGTCAGAGCAATAAAAACGAATGCCATTTTCTTGATGGCTTATGCAGAACGGCTGTAATATGAATCAAGTCTCTCTAGCCTCTTTTCTTTTCTTTTCTTTTCTTTTCTTTTCTTTTCTTTTCTTTTCTTTTCTTTTCTTTTCTTTTCTTTTCTTTTCTTTTCTTTTCTTTTCTTTTCTTTTCTTTTCTTTTCTTTTCTTTTCTTTCTTTTTCTTTCTTTCCTTCTTTCTTTCCTTCCTTCTTTTTTTCCTTCTTTTTTTCCTTCTTTCTTTCTCTCTCTCTTTCTCTCTTTTCTTCCTTTCTTTTCTTTCTTTCCCTTATACTGAATATATTGGGGTCCTGGCAAACTGCCACTCTACTGCACGTTAGAAATGGTAGAGTTTTCCTCTATCTGATTCTCTAAAATGAGTTCACGAAAAGGTGCAGACCCAGCACATTTGTGGTTTTTCCTATAAATTACTTTAACACTGTGTCCAATCATATATATAATTTCAGATTTTCAATTTCAACTCACTGCTGTGTCAGCACAGACTCCACTGATATGTCTAACGTATTTAGCTTAAAATGAAACGGATGGCATTTCATTACCAGGAAGATAATATTTTTGAATATGTTTGCTGCATGGCAGGATCCATCATTATTCTGCCATTTTATGTTCGGAGTGTGTAATAGCTTTTTAACGCTTTGATGTATTTTATTTATATATGTAATATTTTTCTAATATCATGGGGTGGTTTAACTCATTGAACACATTATACAATCTTAATTGAGTGCTTTTTAATATTAGTTAGGGAGGAAAGGCTTAACAAATTGCCAATATTTTATTTGAAATTTAATATACAGTAGTTGAAATACCAAAAAACCCATCTCATTCTCACTTTTTCACATTGCTCCTCAGCTCCCTCTGACACTCAAAACACTCTGAAAGGAAAAAAAAAGAGGAAAGAAAATCCCACAGTCCCCTGAGATGCTCAAGCTGTCAGTATGAAGGTAAGTAATGCAGCAAAACTTGAACGTGCCCAACTGTGAATGACAGAAGCTCTCTTATTGGAAGAAACTTCTGACAGGCCTGAAATCCTTAATACCTGTTTTCTCAGTCCTTTGACCAAAGTCATGGAAATTTAAAACTACTAAGAATTTCTTCAAAGTTGGTTGTGGTGGGTTTGGGTTTTTTCCTTGCAAGGAGAAGATGTTACTTGTGTACATTAGCATAATATCACAGCTTAGAGCTGTCCCAAGAGAACAGGTAAATCTGAAAGGGCACTTCTTGATATTAGCAGCAAATGTTGAAGTGAGGCATCCTAACTGCTGGGCTAGTCCTGTATTTGTGCTTGGAATTGCCTTGACCCCAGAGCAGGATCTTACTCTTGGCCTTATTGAACTTCATGGGTTTAGCATGGGTCCACCTCTCAAACCTGTCAAAGTCACTGTGGATGGCTTTCCTTCTCTCCAGCATGCTGACCACACCACAAACCTTGGTTTTGTTGACAGACTTGTTGAGGGCGCACTCACTCACTTCCATTGTCCCCATNCCATCACCACAAAGATGTTAAACAGCACCAAACCCAATACCAACCCCTGAAGACATCACTCTTCATTGCTTTCCACTTGGATGTTGAGTCATTGACTGCAACTCTGAGTGTGACCATGTAGGCAATTCTTTATCCACCAACTGAACTGTCAAATCCATGTCTCTCTAGTTTAGAGGTAAGGGTGTTGTGTGGGAGAGTGTAAAATACTTTGCTAAAGTCCAAGTAAGTGGTATCAGTTGATTTTCCTTATCCACCAACACTATAGGCCCATCAGAGAGGACCACTAAACTTGTCAGGCACAATTTGCCCTTAGTGAAGCCATATCAGTTGTCACCAATCACCTCCTTATTTTTTATGTGCCTGAACATAATTTCCAGGAGGACCTGTCCCATGATCTTGCTGGGCACAGGAGTGAGACTGACCAGCCTGTTGATCCTGAGGTCCCTTTTTCCCTTTTTGAAAATGGGGGTTACCTTTCCTATTTTACAGTCACTAGTAACTTCTCCAGAAAGGTGTTGTTAAATTAACTGTGACCTTCTACATCTAATTTTTTGAATTTTCATATTCTTTTTGCCTTTTCCTTTTAAAACAGCTAAAGTGACTCATTTTTACAGTAGTTCTGTTTGTTTGCAGAAGAAACTCATTCCCCAAAAGGCCAGTCTAATATTGTAGAAAGCATTATTTTCTCTACACTATTTCAGCTACACTCTTTAGAGAAGAGGAAATGCATTGTTATCCTTCTTACAGCAGGGGTAAAGTACAAATAAGTTAAAGTCAACCTTTACTTAAACTCTATAGGATTTAGTGTTTTTCAGAAGCTGCTTGTGCATTCCTGAAAATCAGGTTACTCCTTTAGATGTCTAAATATGGAGCTAGGGATCTGTCTTTGTATTTTGTAGCCAAAAGCCTCAGTCTTTATGGGTAGTTAGGCATTTAAGTTGTGTTGAAACATTAAAGCATTTGAGACCCAAATACTTTGCAAGATCTGATTTTGACCATGAGATGGTTAGGAGCAGACACATAGTGACAGCAGTTAATTTAATCCTATTTTGCTGTTTGCTCAGACAGGCAGAACAAGAAGTTTATGTTTAGGGGAAATGGCATTTTTTAGTATGGGCTAACTGATGTTAAGTAACTAGCAGAAACCCTTAAAATGAGGGATGATGAAAAGAGTAAAATAATGCAAAATTAGTAATTTCCAGGAAGAAAAGGCTGGAAATTATAGTAACACATTGTTGCTGGTCTAGTGGGAATTTATGCTGAAAAATGAGAATATCAAAGGAGCTTTATATTTTCTTAGCAAAGGTTATTGGAAAATAAAACATTCTAGATAATTCCTTTTTATTTATTATTGGGGTTTAAGTTCTTCTTCTAAGTTTTACCCTGTGTGACAGACCACAACAATAATTCACATCTAAAATGTAACAGATAACTTTATAACAGATTTCACTCTTTCTTCATCAATCATAACATGTTTTCTCCTTACTGTTTTACACACACTACTTCTCCATCATCCAGTACAACTTTGTAAACCAGATTTCTCAAGGGAATTTTCCATATACAGCTTTTCACATGTGTACTAGCAGACAGATCCAGGGAAGTTGGTGTGAAAACTTTCACATGCATACATTTTTGAATTATTATTCTGGAAATGCCTTGCTGATGGTGTTTTTTCTGGATTTCCTAGTTTAGCATGCATAAGTCATAGAATCANCAGAGGGACAGGGTGGAACCTTTTTTTGTGGAGCAGTGTAGATACATTCCCCCTCCTTATTTCAAATGAAGATGACTTTAGCCAGGGAGAGGGCAGAGTGGGCAGAAGCTTCTCTGCCAATGTCAGCCCTCTCAGGAAAGTCTGTCACAAAGCCAGGGCAATGAGAATTTTCTCTCTCTCTCTCTCTCTCTCTCTCTCTCTCTCTCTCTCCCGCACACC
>WBMV01009115.1:0-11266 GCA_013396655.1 Campylorhamphus procurvoides | reverse complement strand
TCTATCTATCTATCTAATCTATCTATCTATATCCAAGAAAAAAAGGAACTGAACAAAACAGTTTCCAGTCAACATCTTTTAGCAAAATTAAAGTCTCTGACCCCTTTGGGTGCAGTTATATTTATGGAGAGCAGATGGTGATGTTGCACCTCAGCTGGCTGCAGCGTTGGCTCCCAGGAAAGTGACGGAGGCACCAGTGGGTCCTGATGATGGAAGTATGGCAATCCCGATTTGGCTCCNTCTCAGGCACAGGGTACCCAGAGCTAGGGGTTGGAGGGGAGGAAAGAGAAAGAGGAGCCAAGCCGAAGAGGGGCTCCCTCTGAGATTCTTCCAGTCCCAGCAGCTGCCAGAAACAAAGTGCCAACTGAGCACACAGGAATAAACCTCTCTCCCCGCCACCTCAGCCAACAAGTTGGAAGTTGAGTAATCAGCCATCCCTTTTTAGCTAGCAATGAGGGGTTGGGCATTAGCTTCAAACTCTGTGTTGGTAAGAGAAGGAATTCCATAGCAGATTCCGAAGCTATAACATATGATCATCAAGTCCAACCATCAACCCTGTACTGCCATGCCCACCATTAAACCATGTCCCTAAGTGCCATATCTGCATGTCCTTCAAGTACCTCCAGGAATGGTCACTCCACCACTTTCCTTGGCAGACTGTTCCAATGCTTGGCAACCATTTTAGTGAATAATTTTTCCATAATAACCAGGCTAGATCAAGCAGAAAAAATCATCCAGCAGAAATCTCCAATACTTCTAAGAATATCTTAATTTTATTTTATTTTTGACTTTTCAAAGCAGAAGCAACAGAAATTAGGCAGGAAACTCTAAACACTGTTTTAGACTTGCAGCTGAATACTTCTTCATCACACTTTTGCCCATAGATAAGATTCTGGTATCCAAACAGTCCAGGATTCCTCTAGTCTGAGGCAAAGGAGCAGCTGAATAAATATAAGTCTACTAGAAGCCTTTGGGAAACAAATTTTTCAAGGACAAAACCAGTCGTGAAACAATCTCCTATAAAGACTAAAGGGAATCCTAAATCTCTGCATTTTCCAGCTTAAGTGCAAAACATTTAATCTGTCTCCTTCCACATAAATACAAAACTGAATGCACTTCAACAAAACAAACAAGAAAACACTGCCCTAACAATTCTCTTCCTATAGGGAGAGACACCAAAGAGAAAGAATTAGTTTCCAAGAATCTGCTGTTTAATCAAATTGTATAATTTAGGCTGAAATATGTGCACAATAAAACATGGGACTTGGAGAATAAAATGCAACTATCTCCAGAGTGTCTTTATTTGATATTTATCAATTAATGTAAAATTAGGATATACTCCAAGGACACTCTAAAATACAGAGGTTTGAATCCAGTTCATACTAAGATGCCTTCACTCTTCTAAAACTGAAGAAAAGATCCTGGAAAAGGTGAATATGCCAGGTTTAAGGTCTTTTTATATTGGACCAATAGTGAGATCAACTTCTTTGCCAAAAATGTGAGCCTCCTAATTTTTTTAACCAAGAGAAACTACTAGGTCACAATGCATTAAACCATGAATGAGTCTGAACAACTACTTTTAAAACAAACCACTGAGCATTTTTTTTATGATAAGCCATAGAAGTAGTGCATGATTTTTTATCACTGTTCTAAAAGAGACAAAGTGCATGTCTCCCATGAGGAATTACTGTATTGTTACAAAGTTCATAATGTAGCCATTCATGGATTTAGTATAAAAATTGTACATTTCTGTACTGGTTTTTTCAGTTCTGTACTGTCCTGAATTATACGTCTTCGAGTGACTAAATTTGAAATTACTTTAAGCAGAGACATTTCTCAGTACTGATTTATTCATACAGGAGGTTGAACAATCACTTCTCCTGCTTGAATGTGCACAGAGGGCAATAGTGAATGGGTTAACATCAGTCTGGTTATCTGTCACTAGTGGGGTTCCACAGGGCTCCATCCTGGGCCCTGTGCTCTTCAACAACTTCATCAATTACTTGGATGCAGGACTGGAAGGGATACTGAGCAAGTTCACAGATGACACAAATGTGGGAGGAGCTGTTGGCTCCCTGGAAAGCAGGGAGACCCTGCAGGGAGACCTCGGCAGATCAGAGGACTGACCATGCGAAGTTNCCTCACTGCAGTTACAAGTTCCTCATGAAGGGAAGACAAGGGGCAAGCACTGATGTCTTCTCTGTGGTGACCAGAACTCAAGGAAATGGCCTGAAGTTGTGTCTGGGGAGGTTTAGGTCGGATATTAGAAAAAGATTCTTCACCCAGAGTGTGGTTTGGCACTGGCACAGGCTCACCAGGGAAGTGGTCACAGCGCTAAGCCTGGGGGAGTTCAAGAAGCATTTGAATGATATGCTCAGGTATACGTGTGATTCTTGGAGATGGTCCTGTGGAAGGCTAAGGGTTGGGTGCAATAATCCTTGTAGGTCCCTTCCATCTCAGCATAGTCTGTGATTCTGCAATTCTATATGGTTAGCAGTTCACTATGTGTGACGCCTTATCAGTTTCTGCCATAGATTCCAAAGCTGACATAAAATCAGAGTCTCTGACAGTGGCTTAAAAGTTTAAAGAATTAGTCCCATTTGTAACTACTTGGTGAAGGGCTTGTCAGTCTTAATGCACATTGTACTGTAGCTTTTAGTGGATTTCTATCCTCTTTGATTTTGCCTGAACGACCTCTATAGTTAATGGGGGTTATTGGAAAAAAAATTTTTTCTTCAAAAGCTTTCTTTCTCCACCCCACTTTTTGTTTTCAGAACATAAGAGCCATTTAGGTTATGCTGTTAAAAAACAGCAGTGCCAGCAATAATCTGTTGCTCCTCAGTGATAAAATGTGTCCTTGTGTACTGTATGTTGTGTCTGATACTAAAAACATCTTTGTCAATCAGGTGCCAGCAAAGTAATTCATTCTGAATAGAAAGGTTGGCTGAGAGTGTTATTATTCTTTTAAATGGCCATGTTAAAAACTGTAACCCTCTTCAAGGTTGAGAACTTCCCATTAGTATTATTTCACCATATTAAAATCTTTTATTTTTCTCTGCCTAACCTTCTTGGAGTAGTAGTTTGCATATCTGTCATACACACAGTAAAATTGCTTCCATGAGAGGTTCCTATGACTGAATAGGCCCAATTATGTCGATTTTCCTAATAATTAGCAGTACAGACTAGAGCAGATCCTATTAGCTCTGGCTGTGCTGTTCCCTTAGGTGACTCTCACAGGCTACTCCAAAAGTGGTCTGAATGTTCACCATCCTTTTCTTTACTGTGCATCTAATAGACCTCAATATTTCCCTACTCTTCATTGTCTGGAGAAATCTTAGACCAGAAATACATTTGAAATAATATCTAGCGGAAAGACTGGGCTTACCATCATTCTGTTCTCTGCCTACATTGCAAAAGAAGTGGTGACTTGCAAGGTTTAAAGGAATAATCAGGATGTTACAGAACAAGCCTACTAGGCTAAAGATAGATCTGTATCTTATTGCTGTCTAAGAGCTAGCCAACTCATCTCAGGTACCACAGCCTACATTCTGAAAAAAAAAAAAAAAAAAAAAAAAACCACAAACAAACA
Organism: Campylorhamphus procurvoides; assembly: GCA_013396655.1. Classification (NCBI taxonomy): domain Eukaryota; kingdom Metazoa; phylum Chordata; class Aves; order Passeriformes; family Dendrocolaptidae; genus Campylorhamphus; species Campylorhamphus procurvoides. The sequence goes on along the minus strand of WBMV01009115.1, from coordinate 7,677 downwards.
AAAACAAAAAAAAAATCCCACCAAACACCTTAGCCCATCTCAGATTCTCTAAGGGGACAACCAGATTGCTAGAACCTGCCCAACTGAGTGCTGACCACTACAGTGATTGACCTGGGCATGTATTGCAAGCATTTACTAGGGAAGTATATCACTGTCCAAGCAGAATGCTGACCAGAAAGAGGTACTTAAATTCTAGATTCAAAGCCTTCACCTCTAGAGCAGCAGTTTACCAGCTTCTAAATTCTCATTTCACTTCCATTTTAGATGTCTTGATCTGTTTTCATTTGTTTTGCCCTGGTGTCAGGACAACGTCATCAAGAATATTTCAGAGGCTCCATGGGCAAGATTTTACCACATGGAAGTCAAAACAAAACAGTATAAAAGCAGTGAAAGGAATCAATGTGTAAGAAAGAGAAAGAATAGCCAACCATGGTGTTAACAAAACTTAGGTGTACCCCTTAATATACTAGAATTAAAAGGAAGCAGCTGAACCTTATCTCTACCCTTACCTAAACAGCAAGACTTGTCAATCTTTGTTTCCTTTGCTGTAGAGATATTGTTGATCTGTAGCATCAGAGAAAGGCCCTAACACAGAATTTCCCTTAGATATTTGAATTGAGCAAAAGACATGTAGAACTGAATAGAGGGGTCCTTGCACTCAGAATTCTATAATTAATTTGTAAATAAACACTTTTATCTGGCTTAAATTTTCATGCTGTGCACCTCAGTCAGCCTCAGGTGTGAAGGCAGAAACATGTTTTGCATGCAGAGGCACTTAAAATGTACTTTAGGTGTGACTTTCCACCTGCAAGGTGAGGTACGACGAAGTGCTCATTTGCACAAGGTTTTTACAGAGAATGTTTTCTGACTGCAGCATTTGTCTTATCTTGAAGTTACAGCACTTTACTTACCTATGTAGCAGCCATATATAGACAAATGTGTAGACAACATGTCTTTATCTAATCTTTCATAATAAAAAAAAAGTTAAAAAACTCAAGCCACATATGACAGAAGTATGAAAGATCACAGTCCAATAAAGAAATTAATTAAAGAAGGAAAGAATTTAACACACAGTTTTCCACTAAAACAGGAATACAGAAAATGAGATCTCCTCTGTCAGCTGATTTTCATTTCAACTGATTTTTTCTGGGTTTGGCATCTATAGGCCACCGTATTATGACTGCTTAATTGTAACATAGAATATAGAAAATTGCTGTTGTTTTTTAGAACTGGTGCAATTTTTTGACAGCTTAATACTCTTACACATTTTGCATACACCTAGTTGGATGTTTGTTTGTGAGAGTAGAAGACAAAGGCTGTCCCTTCACGTTGCCAGGTGTAGAGATGAGCAGGAAGAATGAATGCCAGAATAACACCCTTAAAAACAGTACTTAGGAACAACCGTCATAAGCATGCTTCTGGATTTCTTATGGATCATCAGTAGTTTCACAAGGACTGCTGGTAGGATCTGTACACTATTGCTTAAATGAAATAGAACTGGAGGTTTTTTCAAGCTTCTGGAAGGTCGATACACATGAGTTTATTTAGAAAGTATGATAAGTATTCATAGTAGGCTATCCTATGGCGTTTATTTTCTTCCTGAGAACATGTAAAAAGAAATGTTTCTGCATTTAGCTATGAAAATCTTTAAAAAAGAAATAAATTAAAAGCTAAAAATCATCCTGGATTGTGTAGTGACATCTTGTGGTGCCAGGAGAGAACAGATCACTGGGACTTGAGAATTGTGATTATTATCAGCACAACTCCAAAATACGTAACAGTACTTCATGTCTGGCTTTTTATTTTCTCAACAGAGGATTGTTGCAGGATTGTCATTGCAACTAGTTCATTATGCCACCTAAAACACTTTTTCTGAATGGAGTATTAACTTATAATTAGTCATATCACATTAATGTAAATTTATCCATGCAGGCATATTTAATTTCATTTTTCATAATATTTTAATAACAGAGCATCAAAGGAGACTTTCAAGATATAAAGTTTGATGAATGATGTCTATAATCTGAGTCTATTCTTGGGTTTGCTTTCTTGACTTTCAAAGAAGCTAAAAAATTACATAATTTGAGCCTGTGCAATCTCATTATGATTAACCTGCAAAATATATGTACTTACAGAATATTGCACAGTGCCCTATCTTAATGACACCCTCCACAGAAGTCATACACTACAATGATGTGTTTTCCAATAACAGCAGTTATAATATAGGACTGAATTTATTTGAGAAGACTCAACACAGCAATATATCATCAGAGCAATCAGAAGTCAAAGCCTTTCAGTGATTGTAGTGAGTGTTCATGCAAGTGGATATATTTAAATATGTGGCATATTTTAGAATTACTAAATTTATCTTATTTAATTTTTTTAATCCTTTCTGTAGAAACAGTGCTAAGGTCTGGTGTTGCTAATGAGTACTGATGACAGGTGTCACTAAAAAGACTGGCTTCTTGTGAATAATAATTCTGCACTCTTTGTAGGCAATTACTACTACTGCATTTCTGGTAATATCATTTCCATCTTATCTTCTCCACAAAGCACCAAAACCCAGCAATATGCTCTATCTTTCTTTGACAAGTTTCCTGTTCAAATATAAGTCAGGCAGTTTATGAACAACAGAAACACCTCAGAACCTTCAGGAACTTGTAGCCCCATGGATCAAGCAAACTGCTCAAACTTGTTCCCACAAACCCCAGGTAAGCCTGGAGTAAAACCAGGTAAGCCTGGAGTAAAACCATCCTTTTGGAGTGAGCTGGACCTTATGCCATCCCTAAGTCTGTCACCCCTGCTCAGACATAAAATGTATTCAGTTAGCTTTCTAGAGTCCTCCTTTGCTCTCATTCAATAATCCTGTGTGGCATTAGAGAAGATAATAAATTGTCTGCAAGCAGCCAACTTTTTTAAACTATGAAAATTACTGGTACTAACATCATCACTTGAAGCAAACCAGGTGCCTTGTGCTCTGTATAGATTCTGATCTATTTCTCCAGGATTAATGGCCACCTGGCAGCAGATTAAAATTTGCTATAAATCCAAAGCCATTAAGAACATTTCATACTTAATATGAAGTAAATGTCCAGTGCAAAATTATTTATGCCAGATGCTTGATTTTTCCAATTGAAGAAATGTTTGGTCTGTCCAATTAGAGATTTTCCTGTGTTTTATAAACAGCAGTGATTTTGTAATTCTGAATCCACAGTGGGTAGACAAGGATGGTTATCCCACTTTCTGACGTAATGTAACAGACAGAGAAAAAAAAAAAAGAAATTATCACAAATTCCAGAAGAGATCTGCCAAAGCCTTTTTTTCCTGATGTTTGGGTTTGTGTCAGGAACAACAGGGATAATTTTTCTTCCAAACAAGAACATCAGCAGTTACAGAAGACACAATCTATGTTGTGATCCATTTGTACTGCTTTGATCCTCTTTCAGTCTCTGATTTGGCTTATGGTTGTTTCTGGCTGATCCTACATGTGGCTTTCTCTGAGTAAAACAGACACCACAGGCATAACTGGAAGAGAGAGCTTGCTGTTGAATTATCTATTAACAAAGTTTAACAGACTTTGATTTTGGCAAATGATAGGTGAAAAATATCTCATTTTCTTCCCCAACCATTTTTATATCATTTTCCTCCATATAAACAGAAGCGGGAGAGAGTGAGAATTGAGTTATATAAGTCAGAATCACATACAAAATGAAGAATACTCAGTAATGAACAACTGAGTCCCCTCAGTGGAAAAGAGATTTCAGAAAAGAGTTAGGTCTTGTTTATTACAACCATACTTTTTTCTTTTTAGGGTGGGGTGGGAGGGAGAGGGGCTTGAACAAACAGCAATGTTTCCTGCAACAAAAAATTTAAAGAAAAAAAAGTGTGGGTATGTATTTAAAGTGGTTTCAAAATCTAATCTTATGATGCTACTGTAGCTAGATGAGGGTGATGGTAGCACTGAAGTTTATTGATATTTTTGACACTCTTGTAGTTTCCGCATCTCTTTGGGATTCCTCCCAATGAGCTTGGAGCCAACACCTAAGTTTTGTGAAGATGGGTAACAAAGGAACTAATGAATATTTATATCCCGATGTAATGACTCAGGTCAGAGCCTTTTGTTATGGTTTCCTGGGGTCAGGTGGGGAAAAGCTGCTGGGCTTTCTGCGTTATTTCTGTGCAGGATCAGGGCTCGGCAGAGTGAGTGCGGACAGGAACACACCAATCCAGCACCACAGGAGAACCAAAACTGAGCCTCTCTCTAACTCGACTGTTCGCCTGTGGGGGCCGTGCCCATTGCAGGAGCTGCTGTGAGGAAGAGAACTCACCTATTTTCTACACCATGAAGATGGGGCCTCATCCTCCCTCTGCCTACTGACCTTGCAGGAACTGACCTGGGACAGCCTAGAGAACATGTCTGTTTCTGCACCATGGAGACAGGGTCCTCCATCAGTCCTGCAGAGCTGACTCGGGACTGCTGTGCCCGCCATTTGGTAATTCTAATCAGTCTCTGATCAGTAAATCAGGAGAAGTAATGCCTGCGAGAGGGGCCAGCCGGCTGAGCACAACATCACCACCTGCTGTCCATAAATATAACTACACCCCTTTTTAGGGTAGCCCGAGGCACGACATCACCACTTGCTCTTCGTAAATATAATTGCACCTTTTTTAATGTAGAAGAGGACACTGACCTTCTTTATCTTCTTCATGCAAAGGGTTTATTACAAACTGTTTTTGTTTGATCTTTTTCTGGACATATATATACAGATATATTGTGGTTAACTGTTATCCTTTTGCTATGTATTTTTCTAATTAAAGTTCTGTTCTAAATTTAAAGAAGAGGAGCTTTTTCTGGTTTTTTTGGCTGGCCTTCTTGGGGGAAGAAGGCCTTTCCTTTTCTCTCTCGTCCAACATAGATATCTTAGTTCTTCCCTAAACTAGGATAGACACCATTTTCTGTAGGGCAGAGAAGTGATGACGAACAAAGTAAAGGTTATTCCCTCAATTAAGAGGTAGTAAAACAAAGTGGAACAAAACTCGTATTTGTTGTAAACTACAGGGATTGAAAGCTTTTTGAACTATTTAGAAATTGGGCACTGGATCTGCATCCTTTCATTGGCTGTCCACTGGACTGAAGAAACTCACAGGTGTTACAGCAAGTAATTAGCGGTGTGAGGAAGAGAGTATTTCCTAGCAATATTTTTCAGCAGTCCTCTTTCAGCACAGAAATGAAGAAATGTAGAGGCAATGCTTATATCTCACTGACATGGCTTCCTCACATCTCTCCTCTATGGCCTGAGGCACATTTTCTCAAGATTCATCTACTTTTATAACATGAGCAATAGCCTTTTCTGAACTAGAAGGTGGATTATAAACTTTAGACAAGAATCTTCCTCATCTGGGAGACATGCAGAAAACACAGACCTTCAGAGAGGGATCAAAGAAAGGTGGGTGGGGGAAAGACTCAGAGCACTTCTGAACTCCTAACACAACCTAAACATATATGACCCAGGTAGCTCCTGACTCCAAAACATATTCCTATATCTGTTTTGTGCTACATGTCCCAGCCCCATGAAAAAAAATAAAATGCATAAACAAGGCAGGAGCTGCAATCTGCTCCAACAAGTACATGATCAGGATTTGTTTAGGCACAGCTGGATGACTTAGATGATGCTCACATTAAATTTGCCCTTTGCCACAGGCTGTCTACAGAGTACAGAGTGGTAAGTTATTTTTATTCTGCTATTACTCTATAGTGCCAAAAGAACTATTCAGAATCAAGAGTCCTAAAAATACAAAGATGAATATAAAAATAATTATTTCTTTACAAATAACAACCGTGAAGTGCATTTTCTTTCTAGATTCTGATCTTCACAGTAGGACAGGTTCAACTTGTTCCATATCTTTAAGCCTTTTTTTCACTTATGACACTTGTGGTAGAGACCTGTGAAGTAGCAACTCCAATGTTGATTTTTAAATCTTTTATAGATTCTTATAAGCATTACCTTCAGAATCTACCACCTGAATTTACTCCAACAAGCACCTGTAACTTTACACTTGGAAATGTTTCAGATTTTTTATTTTAAAAGTAATTCCATGCTACACCGTTGTTTCATAATATCACTTTGTCATCTTCTTAGGATTGTCAAGGGAAGAAAGACCAACATCAAAACCCATAATAAAATATAAGTGATTATGTCATTAAGATATTAACTCAAAATAGCAAGCCATGCCAGTTGTTTAAGGGCAATCTCCACAGCAGAGAAATAGTCTATACTATTGGTTTTTAATTATCAGAAATTAGCTATCTGACCTAATCTCCTTTCTAATGCCTTTCAAGAATGTCTGCCAATAAAACAGAAGAAAATAAGGTCCTACAAGTCTGTATTTTTTCTATTTTTGTATTTATTTTCATTTTCTCTATTCCTCATTATATTCCTTGTATCATCAGAATTTTTCATTCACACCTGTCTAGAATTCTTTTTATTTTTCTCTTCATTACTCTGTCCTTCTTTTACCTGGTGTCTTATTTCAAGGAAGAACTAAGATATCCATGTTGGCCAAGAAATAATCCCTCTCCTTTAAATTTGGAAAACAGAACTTTAATTAGGAAAAATATATATAAAGAAAAAAAGGTAACAGTTCTTAACCACAATACATATATATATATATATATATATATATATCTCCAGANTCTCCCTCAGGCAAGGTGGCAGTCAGTTCCCAGGTTGGTACCTGTGAGAAAAATGGCGAGCAAAGCAGCAACAAGCCTGTCTCCTCAGGGGCAGGAAAACCAGGGCTTTCTCCCATCTCTTTTCCTCACAGCAAGCCCCGCAGTGGTTATGATCACTCACGGATGAAAACAGTCGAGTTGGAGAAGGAAAAAAAGGAACACAGCCCAGTATCCAGTGGTGCTGGGATCCGAGTGTGTGTCTCCCGTCTTCCTACTCCACCAAGCACTGAGCTCTCTCTGACCTGCGCAGAAAGCCAGAAATACCAACCCCTTCCTCCTCTCTCTCAGGCTGGGGAGAGATCAGAACAAAAACTTGGCCAAGGCAGGTAACATCAGGGTATGCATGTCCTTTGTCTCCTTTGTTAAACATCTTTACCAACACTAAGGCGTTGGCTCCAAGCTTTTTGGAAGGAATTCCAACTTAGGTTTGAAACTCTAACACCTGGCCTTTTCTTTCTAGAAAAAAAGCCTTCTCATATATTTCTTATCACATTCATGGCAATATCCTCTCTCCTAGGACCCACTTTGCTTTTCAATCCCTTTTTACTGCTTCACAATAACCTTGTCTGTTCCTCCCTTGTCTTAGGTTATTGACAAGGGTATCATCAGGTCACACCCTACTTGCCTGCAGAAAAAAAAAAGAGGGTGAAGGGAATGATGTGACCACTGGATGAATTCATATAAGTCATTACAGCATTTCATTTGTCACATAGGTCAACTGCCTGTTCACTTTCCTATGTTACTGCATTTCCCTTTTCATGCTTCTTCATCACAAAACTACTATGCTTCCAGATGGAATTTTATGCCTAAAAACTTTTACAGGGCAGGCACCAAACACCTTTTTAAGTCACAGCCATAGCAGCAACTTGGAAAAACAGATTTTTGCTATCACACAAGAAGTTCCTCCTGAAAAAGTTGTGCTCATGTAACCGGTTGAAATTGGC
>WBMV01009113.1:904945-933154 GCA_013396655.1 Campylorhamphus procurvoides | reverse complement strand
CGCCCGCCGCACCGAGCGCGCCCCGCCTCGCCCACCGCGCCGCCAGCGCGCTCGGGCTGGGGACAGGCTGGGTGTGACCGTCACGAACGCTGCGGGTTTGATGGCTGCGAGATCAGCCTCGACTCCTACAGAGACGTCCTAAGAAATAAGAGAGGGAAAAGTCGGGTTGCGAAAGCTTTTTTGAAAAAGGGAAAGAGCCGTTTTGTGTTGGGTTGTTGGTTTTTTGGGTTTATTGGTGTTTTGGTTTTTTTTGGTCCTCGTCTGCTTGGATTTCTTTTTAAACTTATGAGAAATGGCAGCAGCAGCGTATGTGGATCATTTTGCAGCAGAGTGCCTTGTTTCTATGTCAAGTCGTGCTGTTATTCATAATCCCAGAGGGGAGCCTCATCCCCAACCTGATGAAGCAATATTTCCTTCATCCAATGGAGAAGATAAGCAGGAAACCAGAGAAACGGGGAAAGACAATGGATCATCAGTACTTGTGGTAGCCAGCATTTTAGCAGACCTGAACCAGCATGTCCCAAACTCACCTGCTCTGAGGACGGAAAAAACGGAGACCCTTGATATAACAGAACAAATCCACATTTCTATTGCTCCTGAGGAGTTTGGGGAAGAAAGTGTGCCTTCGGCTGGTAAGCATGGAGGAGAAAGGGCAGCCACACCTACTAGCCCGGCTGCAGTAACTGAGCCAAGCCCCAGACAAAAGAACAAACGCGTAAGAAGCTGGACTGACCCTGGATCACCCCAGAAAAAGCACAAATGCCACTATGTGGGGTGTGAAAAAGTTTATGGCAAATCTTCCCATCTTAAAGCTCATCTAAGGACCCACACAGGTTAGTTACAATCCAGCCAGACATTTATTTATTACAGCTTGGTAATTAAAATGAAAACCAAAACCAAACAAACTTGTATTTGGCCACCGTTATGGTTTCACCTCTCGGAACTCAAGCTCAGGAAAGCCAAACAGTAAAACAAAACAAAACTCCCCTCTGGGAATAAACCCTTACTGGGCATAGATTCGAAGCTAACGTTGCCCTTTTTTATTAATGTCACAGGGAGTGGGTCATCTGTGTGGATTGTACCAAGCTGTAATTTTTAGCTGTTAGCCTTCTTGTTCTGTGTGTCTTGTACTTCCCTTTCCAGTACTTCTTACTCCCTGTTTTTCCTACCCCATGCTCCTCTCACTATACCAGCTTCTTATCCCTTCCCATGCAAGCATCAATACTCCTGATATTTTAAAATTAAATGTTCTAGAGGCACCCAAATGGCTGTGTGTCTGTTTCTTTCTTTAGCAGACACTTTGTGAAAGCTAGAGAAAGCAGATAGGCAGACCAAGGACACGAGGCACCAGGAGACACCATAAGTGAGGAGAGAGTGGGATAGGGGCAGCCTCCAAAAGGCTCTCGGCAGCTGGGTAAGACGGAGAACATTGGAATCCAACCACTGCCTTGTGCTCGTCAGTGTTCAGTGCTTACTTCTTGCTGAAGACTTATCTGGCTGCTTTTTTGTTGCTATTGGGATTTCTGAGACACGCCCATAGAAAAGGTGGAAGTGTTGCAGGCGCTGCCAGAGTTGCAGTGACAGGATTAGGAGGGCCATGTTGAGAGAGGCCCCATGACCTGCCACACCTCATGGCTCTGCCTGGTTCCTGGTCAGGGGACACCCAAAACTGGGGGCACTTGTGTCTGCTGGAGGCACCAGCCCTGGCACGGATGTCGAGGCACCGCACGGAGCAGAACGGGCTTGTGCCAGCTGTGCCACTGCCTAATTCCAGGCAGCAGAGTGGCTTACTGAGATGTAGGGGCAGTTCTCTTGTAAAGAGCAGTGAGAAAGAGATCCTGAGAACTAAACGTGCCTTAACAACTCCCGAACAGTTTTAGCTCAGAGGTGTTCACACTACCCACCTGTCCCTTCAGATTCCCCTGTTGCCTTCCTGAGACAAAGCAAGAGCCGCTCTAATCGGAGGGTCTGTTTTGCTCTCTGGGGGGGAGAAAAAAGCCCCATCCCGTCTGAGCACACGGGTGGACAATTCCCGGTGGCCCCGAGCCAGAGAACAGCGTGTTCCTGGCACCCCCGGCCGCCGGTCCCGCTCTGCGCTGCGGAGCCGCTTTGGCCGCCCCGGGAGCTGCGCACGGGAGGGGTTCCCACTTGGCTTGCAGGGAATGGTTTCCAGGAATTTGGGCTTCTCCTGCGTTGTTACCGCTGGCGTTTGCCACTGTCCCTGAGAGGGAAGATGAATGTAGCAGTGCTGTGGTCGGAGCGAGGGGGGAACTCCTGCCCCGACGGGAGGGACGGGCGGGGAGAAGGGAGGGAGGGAGCGCTCCGGGCCGCGGCGCTCCGGGGTCATTCCGGGACACTGGCTTCGCTCCAAGCGCTCCGGCTGCTTTCGTTCCCTTTTTTTTTTTAACTCTTCACTTCCTGTATTTTTTCCAGCTCTGTAGGGCTCGGTTGGCTGTTGCTGTAGCTAATGGCACTGGGAGAAGAGAGGCTGTGCGTGTGTGTCTGAGGGCTAAAGGAAAGGCAGGGAAGGGAGTGTTTCTGCCCAGGGAGTGGCAGGACCCTCGGGGACTGCAGCTCCTTTGTTTTGTGCCATCTCCAGTGTCTGTGTGGGAAGCTTTAAGCAAAGCTGCCAAGTTTCCCTCGTCACTGGCAACAGGTCTGTCTCTGTTGGGATTGAATTTTAAACAGGCTTAAATGCCTATTACTCTCCTTCCAGAATGTTTCTTAAGGTGCTTGAATTTTTTTCTATCTTTAAAAGAAATTGTGACAGGCTTGTAAGACACTAAGAATTAAGAGCTGGTAGAACAAGTGATCACTTCAGGACTAGCAAATGTTTGTTTTCATGAAACATGGAACAGGTTTTATTGATTTAGAACAAGGGGTTTGGGTCTCCTGTGCTTTCCAGTGATCGTAAACTAGCTCAGTAATGAATCAGTCAGATGGAGAGGGTGATGGGTGGCAGCCTCACCCAGCAGGGCTGGAAGGACTCCAGGGACACGGGCAAGGTGCTTTAAACACCTACCCAAATAACACCTGAACCTATTTACTAAGAAACGATCAAAACCTTCTCCTATGGAGTGCAACTTCTCCCACTGCTGTATGGCTGGATGAGCTGGTATTTAGGGGTGAACTGAAGACTCAGAACAGCCCTGCAGGCTGGAAGATACTGATGGGCGTGCAAGAGATACTCAAACAGCAGTTTGTGACCTGCTTTAGAAACTTGCTTGTCCTTGTCTGCTACTGTGCTCAGAAACTGAGAGCTTTGTTCTTCATGCTTGGCTGAAAGATAGACTAGATCCCTGAGGTCATGGTGTGGCAAAGACATTGAGAGCCTTCCCAATACTATTGGGTCAAATTCAGCCCATGTTGATAAGGACTGAGAACTGGTAGCATTTTCCAGCTATTTGGTGCCTGGTGTGCAATCCTTCTGATAGTTAGAGCTAGATTCCAGTGCTCAGTTATCTAAAGCAAAACCCATAGTGCAGAGGATTGTAATTAACTTCTTTAAAGCTGAAGAAACAAGATGGCAAAGCCAAGGAAGCAGCATCTGCCTTTTGTCCTTTACTCAGAGTAGAGTGTTTTAGAATTAAGTACTCTATTAGGACAGAAGGTGCTGGAGCAATCCATGCTTCCTTGTGCACTCCTTTGGTACTCTAGCAGCTAACCTGTCTCAGCCTTATGAATGCTTCATCTGTATTAAGCTGCAAACCTTTGAACCAGGCAGAAAACATTCGTCACCAAAATCTTTACTGTTCTCTCCACCACCTTTCAAAGTTCTCCCCCATGTTTATGCTTTCCACCCTACTCTCTCTCTGGATGTCCTGGAGTACTACATGATCACCAGCCACAAAGCCCTTGAAATTTTGGTGTTTACCAGGAGGTTATATTTAGTGTCAGTGGGTAGAGGTCAAGTCCAAGTTGTTTTCCACTCAGTTTCTGTGCATCTCAGAAGATGTGTTGTGGTCCACAGATGCAGCACCCTGTTGGTCCAAGCTGTAGTGGCCCCTGATACAAAAGGTTTCATCAATGCACTGGTTTTAAAAATCCTCTCCACTCCTGAGAAAATTCACGAACACAAAGGGTTTCAGAAAATCAGATAAACCATTTACATGACAAAGTTTCCTTCCTCTAAGCAGGCTTTCAGCACAAAGGTTTGGAAATTTTCTGGAGTCATAAAATACCAGTTTGTCTCTTGACAGTGGGAATAGGGAACAGTGCAGAGCCTGATTGCAATCTAGAGGCTACAGTCTCATGAAGCATTCTCCAGGACCATTACATTCTGAGAGGCTGTAGTGAGCCCCAGCTTATTCCATTTTACTGTGTATTTATACATAGAAAAACTGGCTGGATTTTGGGCAAGGATCACAAAAATCCAATGTATTGCAGCTCCCCACCAGTCATTGTGACCTCTCAAGCTTTTAGCCATCCTCATTGGCATGGCATCATGAATGCAGAGGATGCACAAAATAAAGCTTGGCTTAATTCCACTGAATTGTCCTTCTAAAGCTGGTAGTCCTTCTCACTAAGCAGCCCATAATGCAGGAACAGCTTTTCAGGAAGTCATCAGAGCTAAATGAGTTTGCACAAATTAGCACGAACTTAGTGAGTTGTGGGCACCAGTCTCAGTCTGGAGTCTTACTGGGGGAGAGTCTTGCAGCAAAACAACTTGGGGGCCTGGTGGCTGAGCAGTAGGTGCTCTGTGCTGTTGCTAAACTGGCTCTCTCTGGCTCTCAGGGTACAGGAAGAGGAAAAGGCCTAATTATACTCCCCTTGCTCCGAGATGTCAGGTTGGACTCATCCAAGAGAAAGTGGTCAAGGTCTGTGCCAGGCTCTGTCTGACAGAGAGAGCTTGGGCAACTCTGTATTCTGTCTGCTTAACCTGGCAGTTATGGAGGATATATTATCTGGCATCTCTTGTTGTTTTTAATCTAACTCTTATTCATGAAATATTGGCTGAATTAAAATAGGTAGAAAAGACCAACTCATTTTCATTCACTTGGAAAGAAATCTCCATTTCTTTCCATTAAATCTCTATAAGCACGTTTTGGAGGACAACACTAATGAACCTGTATGAAAAAAAAGTAATTTTTTAGCTTATGTTACCCTTTTTGCATATCAACTATTATATGTTGTTTTCCTAGGCAAAATTTTTCTGGTGCATTTGTAGCTGGGGTACGTGAAGATGGAGAATTTAGTAACATGTTGGTATTTGAAAGCAATCTGAGAAACGAAGCTCTCAGATCTCATTGTGACAAGTATGACAACAGCATAACAATTAGGCTGGACAAACTGGAGTAGTGTAGGACTTGTGTTCAGCTGGTAGAGGCCGTTATATAAAGTACAGATAATATGTTTTAAATGGGGGATTGGATTTCACTTCAGTACTGGTAAGTCTGATCTGCTCCAACTGGGTTTCATTCAAAACACAACAGTAAAGCACAGCTTCCTTTAAGTGCTACATGAAGATGCTGTGTGTGTGAAGAAATCAATTAACCCACGTAAGAAGCAAGTTCTTGTCTCAGTGAAACTAAGCCTGGATGCCATTTTAGCACCTGGCAATCACCAGAAACATAACTAGTTAGTTAAAACCCATGGGCTGGACCTGGCTGAAGTGTCCTTTAGCATGCCTTAGGCACACAGTGACTGCTGAAGGGACTTGTGTGTAGCAAGTGGGCAGTGTTTGTGAAGCCCCAAGGCTTGGCAGGAAAAGATTACAAGAGGGGAAACCTAATCTAGTGCCTCCAGTGCCTTCAGCTCTTGTGCTGAGCAGGGTGAGCTGCCCCAGCCCTGCACCCACCCTGTGCTGGCTGCTCTGCACCCCAGGGCTTGGGGGGCTGCCCTGCCCAGGGTGCAGAGGAGACCAGAGAGCCCTTTGCCCAGGGCTGATTCCCCACAGGCAAAAGGACAGACTAAATTAATTTGTCCTCTTCCATGCTGGGCCTCCTGGGTTTGACTTCTTGTGTTAGAACTTAGAAACAGCTCTCGGGCTCTCTGTGCTCCCCTCACTCTCAGTAGAACACCCCCAGTTTATCCAGAAGCTCCAGTGGCTCTGGGCTGCTGTGCCCCATAATTGCATCAAACCCTTTGCTCTGAGCTTTGTCTCTGAGATGGGCCCAAGTGGTGGCTTCTAGGCAGGTTCAAAACCTGGCCTCATGAACCACTTGTCTTTCCAGCCTGGGCCACGAGCACTTTTTCTCAGCATGAAGAAGCTCAGCAGCCTGCTCTGCTTTTTATTTTTTCTGAAAACCAATCAACTTCAGTGTCTTTGAATAACTCTCTGTTTTTAAAAGCAATACAGATTTGCAAAGCATTGTTTGTGTTTCCTCTGAAAGAGCTTTGCAACTTCTTACTTCCTCTAAGAAAATTTCAACACATTAAAAAAGTCAGTATAAAACACAGAACGACTTGCTTTAGAGCCCTGCTTGAGTCCTCACCCTAACTTGCAGTTCCACGACTGAAGTTCTTATTTCAAAGTATTGATTCTAAGCCTGGATCAAACAGCCTGTGGTCCTGGAAGAGAACAAGCAATACGTATGCTCTAAGTCTCTTTAACAATGTTAAAGTGTTTGGAATAAGCACAAGGCATGTGTTTCTTGAAAGAGGAAGCAAATTTTAAAACTTACATTTCAAAAGGAACTGAAGTGAGGAAGAAAGGCCAAACTACTCCTACTCACTCCTTTTACATGACTGCTTCAGGACTGAGGAACAGGACCCAGCTAACTCAGCTGCCAAAGACAGGGTTACATGAGTTGCACAGAGAATCCAATAGACTGACAAATGTATTTCCCCCCACTTGAGTCCAATTAGCCAGTGCAGACAGCTAATGGTTACACAGGTTTGTTCTGGGAAAGGCTTCCCTTTATTTCCTTTTTATCCCTGGTCTTTATGGGTATATTAATCATGCAGAAGGCACAAAAATAAGGTTTCTGATAACAAATAACAGATTTTAGGTATTGTAGCTAAAAAGCATTAAAAGTAAAGCAGTATTTGTCATTGTAATAACTGTACAAAAACCAGAAACATCATAGAATTGTCTTTGCACAAACCATTCAAAGCATTTTCCTTGTAACTGGAGGGGGGTCCAGTGCAATGAAGCTTCCTAGTCCTGGGAGCAGTGAGGATGGGGGACCTTCCAGGTGTTTCCCTCACTCCAGACACTGGTGGTAGCACTTTCCTTCTCAGGAGAAAGACCTGAGTCTTACAGGTTGCTTTCAGTAACCCAGCAAACAAGCCTTTTTAATGAATGGATGCTTGCAATTTCCAGCCCTATGAACCAAAGCTGTTCAGAATGATCTGTAGAGGATTTTCCTGCAGTAGCACATACTTCTCTGCAGGGCATTGGCAAGTGCATGTGACACAGGTTGGGCACAAACCTTTTGCTATACTGGAGTTTTTTATGAAACAAGTTCCCAGTTTGATTCCATCTGAGAAGAAGGCACCTTTAACCATTTAAAATACAACTGTTTCATTGAGTTTTTGTCTGGCTCGACATGGTTATGGCACATCCAAGAACAGAAACCTGGAACTTGTTTATATTGGCCATGTGGTTTGTAGTTCTGTTTTATGAGTGAAGCAGGTTCCAACCTCCCCCCTGCCCCTTCCAAAATCTTGGATCAGCTGTGTGGAAGTCGGTGCTGACAGAGCCAAAAAAATACTCTGCTGTTCAAATGCAGGACAACTTTGGAAGGGCCCTTTCTGTAGAATTTCTATAGGTATACTTTTTGCCCTTTGTTATCCACTTGGCTTTTATTAGGTAGATTTGCATGGGCAGTGAGATCATTATCTCGCTGTGTTCAGTTTAACAATAGCTAGACAATATGGGTTATTTAAGTGCAGGCACTGAAGTCAGACACACATATCCTGTATTTTTCAGGTCTTGCAGATTCAGCAGATCTTACAGGGCCTCCACTTAAAATAAAAGAAAGGTTTTTAAAAGTTCAGGGTGCCACCGTTGTGGTTACTGGTAGAAAAATTACCTCAGAAGCTTTTTTTGCAGCTCTAACATGAAAAGCATTTACTAACCAGAACTTGGCACAAGTCAAGCAGTATTAAAGTAAGCATATCCTGAAATGACCTCTAGTGCAAGGGAAAGATTTTCTGTAATCAGTTACAGCACTTCTGTAGTGCTCTCAGCAACTACAGGCAAAGTATTTGTGCTGGGTCTCTGCTGACGTTGCAGTCAATGGATCAATGAGCTGCCTTAGATTTATTGCACAATGTATTTCCACCAGACAGCTCTCTATGATTCACTTACAAGGTATATGAATTTTTGGAGTAGAGGCACCAGGAAAAGCCCCATGAGAGAACATTGTGTTGCTGCTGCACATTTTGCATCGTTCCACCTGCCGTGGTGCTGCAGCCACCTCGAGCATCCCTGGGCAGCAGATCCCCAAGCAGGATGCACATGCTGCATGTGTCTTCACCATCTTCAACAGTGGCTTCCAAAACTGGTACAGGAGAGTGGCAGAAATGGCAGCTCTTTCAGAGGGTTGTTTTGAGCTTTTTAAGCTAAACAGCTCTAAGTATTTTCACTAGAGGAGTTTAGAATGGAGCCAGCTGAGAAGGATTAGAACATGACAGCTGAGTCCATCTTCACGTTTTTCCTGTAAAATTTGGCTGAAGTGCTGAGCTGTATGTTAATAGATCAGAGAAATATTGGTTTTGCCATTTTGGGGTAAATAAATTAAATTACATTGGTGCAAATTTACCTACTAGACTGGGACTTGCAAAACCTCCCAGTTGCATGTAGGGCTCTTCTGCATTCTTAATCTGGTAGTTCAGGCCTTATCCTGCTATAACAAAACATGTACAGGGAAGCTGCTACACCCTCACAGAACCACAAACTGATTCTTCTGACGTACTGTAGGGACTTACTGAATTTGCCCTTTCTTTTGAATGCCAGCAGGACTGCAGATGAGCATTAGTACATGAGGGCTGGGGCAGTTTTTGAGTGTTCTGGCAATTGATGTATTTTCCAAGCCCTCTGTGAATTGTACACAGCTTTCTTACACATGTGAAATTCTTTAACAGAGCTCTGAAAGCCCCTCTGAGTCAAAGGAGACTTCCATGTGGTGCATGTGTGTCCATACAGGCAGTGCCAGTAGAATGATTGGCCTCACTGTCTAATAAATGCAGGGTATATTTGGGAATATTTCTTGTACATTCTCAGAACGTGGCCAAAGTAAAACTGAATTTCTTAGATACTCTGAAGGATTACTTTCTGCCAGGATTCTCATTAATACATTTTTCCCCTTTGTGCGAAGATGTACCGTATTTACACCTTCCATTTCCCCCAGCTTTCATCATTGGAAACAACTGAATTCTTGTAATTAGCATTTCTGAAATAGTATTTCTCAGACTGGCAACATTTGGAATCAAATTGTAGCTTCAACAGAAATGTAGGAGCAAAATGATGAGCAACCAAAAAAGCAAATGCCTTGGCATTTATAGCTGCCCCTACATGGTATTATTAGTATAAACAGAACTATTAGAAATGTCTTTAAAAGCTTGGATTTTTACAAACAACAGAGAAGATGTAAAATTTGGTCATGGTACAAAGTAATTCTAATTACTAATTACTAATTTAAATAGTTGCTATGGTGTGGCTTTAACAGAATCAGTTTTACTTCAAGCTATCTGTAGCTACTCACCTACCCTTTGTCTTAAAACCCCAACCAACCCACCTGCCAGTGTCCCTAATAAGGAAACATGTTTTTTTAAGCACAGAATTTTATGTTCCATTTGGGAAGAAACCTCTGAAACAGTAACTTGAAGGGGAGTGTGGCTGAATGTTGTGGGAACACCACACTACTCATGGTTCTTTCACATCTTTCTTAACATCTCATCTGCAAATGAGTTCAGATATCACCTGAGATGAAGATAATTCCCTGCTGAAAGACTTTCACCATTTTTCTATGTTTTCCTTTCAGCTTGAGTGAGTTTTGATGTGTTGGCATCTCCTTTCAGTCTGTGGGACAATGTCATTAACAGCACCATCTCACTGACCAAATCAGACAGGATTTAAGCCAGCATCTCTTGGAGTGTAAATTTAGAAGTTTAACTTCTGGGGAGCCATTTGATTTAATGGGCCATTGGGAGCTTCCCGAGGATGAGGTGGTTGCCAGATTACAGTGTTATCTTTGCTGCTCTCAGGGAAGTCAGCACATCCTGTACAACAGGGGGCACGAATGGTTTATCTGAACCTTGTTCCAGACCTCCACAACTGGGCAATGTGCAGATGAAATGTGTCTGGGAACATTCCTGTCAGACCCTGCACACTGAAGGGCTAATCTGTGAAGCTCTTACTGTGTAACTCAGAGGCAAAGCTGGAATGAGAAACAGCTTTGGAACTCTGCTCGTCAAAGTACAGATGTTCAGCACCAGCATCTTCTGTGCAGTTTCAGGCAGTCCCCAAAGGGGGGTTCTTTTCAAGAGAGAACAAACCCAAAAAGAACAGAACATTTTGTCATGCTGTTTCTTCCCCAGCTCCAGCACTTGGAACTGGCTGATGTTTCTCTAAGCAGGGTGGACTGAGCACACACAGCTCTTCTCTCCAAGCCCAGACTCCCACCTGACTCACACACAAGGTCCTGGGGCTGAAGGGCTACACGTTTTTAGAGACCTTTTGCTAACTTTGCTTACTGGTGAAAACGCCTGTAAAACTTGCCTGTTTTCTCTGCTTTTCTGCATGTGATTTTTTGGAGCAGTGTGGCCTCTAGAGAAAACAATATCACTGACCTTACCAAAACCAAATCACCTCTGTAATCATCCACTGTTTGAAAGCTACATCTTTCACTTGAGACATTTTCTCTTCCCTGTCTTTTAAAATGAGATTGTTTAATAGGCTGTTGTTAATTCCTTGAGGACTTAGAGCTCTGTAACACAAAAAAACCCCGGTTCTGCTCTTTCACTGTGCTTGATAGGTTAATGAGGATCTAATGAGGATCTGAGTATTTCCCCTCCTCTCAGTCTGGCACCTCTCCGTGAAAGAATCCGTCACTTTTTGTGTCCTTATCTTGACTGATGTTGTTACAGATTGTTTACAGGAAAATAATGTTTATATGCAATAGACTACTCCCTCTTAAACATACAAATCACTAGATTAATGTTGGTCACTGGGAGCTGGAGGTGAGCACTGGTGTTAGCAGGAGACTCCAACTCACTCAGGGTAAGCCCCGTTTTCCTGGTGTTGGCACCCAAATTGCTTTCGAAGATGTTTCCATGAGTTTCTTGCAGAAAGGCAGGGAGCTGATGTGATTGATGTATTTGATAGTTTTCCTTTGAATTGTGTGGAGGAACTGAGCTCTACTCTCATCTGCAAAGAAATCCAAGTTATGTAGTAACTGTTTTCTCATCCAAGGAGTTGTAAAGAGGCTGTGACATTCTCCTGGGGCAATGCAAGGGCTGTGGGATTCCCTTTATGAAGTGATTGTGCTAACACACTTTCAACTGAGTGCATTCATTGTGGTTTCAAGGACAAACAGTAAGAACAACAGTGGTTTTCACTGCACTACTGTTTTTCACTTGCAAATCAAACCATTAATTTGGGGGGGGGTTATATCTAGTATTTAAAAAAATAGAAACAGTCCTGAGTTCCTAAGTCAAGTCTGTGTTTGTCTCTGCCAATTATGGAATGAACTCCTTCCCATCTGTACAGAACTCCAGTGATGCAGCAGCAGTCAGTGAATTATCTACTCAAACCCTTCAGCTTCTGTAGGACTTTCTGGGTGAACATTCCTTGCATCCAGTTCCTTCTCTTGGGTTAAGCCAAGGGATTATGGGATTATGCCCTCGCTGCCTCATGCAGAGTGGTGAATTTATTCTCCTAACAGCATTTACAGCCTGGAGTAACAGAGCAAAGGGGTTACACTGCAAAGGTGATTTACAAAGATGCATCAATGAGCGTGGAGTATCCAGCTTTGCAGGGCTGAGGTGATGTGTGTTCTGAAAAACATGCTACATGTACCTGTTTGGATGTAAATGATTGTAAATCATTGTAATGATGTATCACTCTTCCTAAGACTTTAGTTTTCTCTTATTTGTCCATTATTCACAAATCCTAAAACTGAGCTGTAACAACTTATTTTCGAAAGAAAGTAGAAACACGTTCCAAACAATGAGCTGAAAATCAAGTTCCAAGCAGTTTGTGCCTCACTCTTGGGGCAGGGATAATGAGCTGTCCCATTTGGCACTGTCAAGCTGCAACAGCAATAGCTGCAGCATCGATACCCCAGCTCTGTCAGGATACAACACAACTCATGCAGTTGCAATTCCTGTTTTCTGTGGGTTTATTTACAGTCAGTCTGTCATACCAGAACCTCCTGATTTGATGACCCTTGCAGTTCTGCATTCTGCAGTTCCTGAATGCCAGCCCAAGACCCCTCATGGCTCAGCAGGAGCTGGGAATGTGAACAGGAAGGCAGGTTCAAATCATGTAGTGGTTCCCAGATTTAGGGCTAGATTGACCAAGAGTCCAAATGGAAGAACAGCAGGGAACTTCTGTGCTCTTTTTCAAAGCAAAAATGATATCCTGTACGTAGGGTTTTGGAGCTAGCCTGCAGATTTACATGGCAATGATGTCTTTTAGAATTTCACACCAATAGTGCATTTCCTACTATATTTGACAGAACCTTCTCATCACAGAAAGCTTCTCCTGAAAAATCTTTGCCCACAGTAAAATCCTGTATTTTACAGAGTATTTCATTAGCCCCTCTGCTTCAGGCAAGCCAAGTATGCTCAGCTAATTTCCTGCAAACACAGGGAACAGGTGCTCCAGCTCAGAAAGGCTGCAGGTGTCCTCTCCTCTCCGAGAATTAAATGTTCTTAAAGAACAATTGCAGCAGAGCAGGAATAAATCTCCTGAGGCAGTAGTAATTTAGGTTTTGGGAAGTAATAGGAATCTTCCTACTACAGCTTGTCTACCTTTGCAGCAACTGCATTTTTACCTGACATGCATGACCTGTAGAATTCAGAATCTGCCAAAGAATCACTCCCACAGTGGAATGGTTTGCATGTCGAGAGGCTTCTAAAGTCCTTAGGAGATGGTGGGTGCTGGGCAGCCCTTCCGGCCTGATTTGTGAGTACAAACCCCATTCTGCAGTGAGACACAGCTGGGTTGGGTGCCAGACTGCTCTGTAAAACCAACAATGAAGCCATGGGTGCAGCATGCAGGGGAACACAGCTAGAGTTGCTAAAGAGGCCATGATGTATTGATGTGCCTTTAAGTACATTTCAAAATAGTAAAGTCGTTCCTTTCAATACTGCTTTGAAAAGGAAAGTAGTGAAAGTAGTATTGTCCTTTGAAAAAAGGAATCCAGTTGATTTCTGTAAGTGGGCACATGATGAGATAGTTGCTCGAGAACTCCTCTCTGAGTTATATCCCTTTTCCATACCAAGATGCCCCTGACAAAGCTGTCTTTGAAATATGTCTGTTTTCTGTGTAAGATCTCAGCTTCTCAGTCCTGTTTCACTTCCAGAGTCACACTCAGATAATGGCTGGGGACTCACATCCTCCACCCCCAGCACACGGTTCATTCATTCCATTCCAGCCTTTCCAGTGTCTGTGTGACCCTCCCTGAGACACAGCCCAGGCTCCCTGGGCACCCTGCAACACACACATAAGGCAGGAGCTCCTGGAGCTGAGCTGAGCTGGGAGTGTCACACCATGGCTGTTGGTCCTCAGGGAGATGGGGCTGCAGCAGCAAAGCTCCTCCATCACAGCCTGATGGAATAGCATCTCCTCTGGCACGGGATGTGCCCCCTCCCTGTGACCTGGTGATTCCTGCAGCCTTGCAGGCTTAGGGAGAGGTTGTTTGGCAAGTCTGTCTCAGCAGGAATGCTCAGGGAACTCACTGCAACATCTCATTAATGAGAAGTTATTTCTATTTTGCATAGAGTATGGCCAAGGTGGTAACATATGCTTTCAGAAACAGCTTGAGACATTGGCTAGGAACCTGATTTTTCAAAAACTTGAAAAGTCAAGTACAGCCCTATGAGTTCGCTCTGTGATTGAAACTTGAAGACAGTAAAAATTAAAAGGCAACTTTATCAATGATAAATGTTGAAAACATTTTATTATCTGCTTCTGTGTAAGAATGAGGCCTAGATGTGTATGTGCTTACAAACATTTGTAGTTTTAAAGAATTAACGCATAAAAAGGTGGAAAAAAGATGAAAATAGAAAGGAGCAGGTAACTGGTGTTCTTTTTTCCCTTTCATGCAGCTGTGGTTGAAGGAGACTGCAGGTGAGGAGATGCAAAGGAAACAGGGAAGGTATTGTCAGGATAGAACATGTAAATGAGACTTGCAGAAGCTGAATGTTGAACTGCAACTATTGGCTTTTCTAAAAAAAGTTGACCTGTTTTAGAAGTGAGCACATTAGAATATAAGTACAACTGTTACCCTGGAATCTGATTCCTTTATTAAAACCAAAACCTGAAGCCTGGTTGAAAGAGGAAGTATGGCTTTGCAATCTAGACAGGAGATTTGGAGGTGTATGCAGTGGGTTTATGCATACCTTGAATGGTGGCTGCCTGGTGTCAAGCAGCAGATTTACTGTTTGATTATCAGCCCCTAAAATGACCTTACAGAGCTGCCTGTTCCCTGTTCCCTGGATGCTCCCTGTGGTCGTGGGCAGACACTGCTCATAAACTACTTCAGCACCACCTTGCTCTCTGGCAAACAATCCATCCAGAATGGGAATGAAATAACAGGAAATTCCCACTCCTCTCTCCTCCATCCAGTTGCACTGAGCTCTCAGTATCAGATTTTTCAGTCAGCTTTAGCTGTACTTACAAATGCTGAAGTCCCACGTTTCATGCACGCTGTGTTACTGGGAGGTTGTTGATTAAACAGTTCAGAAGTTCACAAAGGGACATTTCCCAGTTAGAGCCAAAGACAACTTTGCTAACTTCTGTTTGCATGGCTTCTAGCAAAATGAAATCTCATCCTGCCCCCAAATGCTGGGAGATGCTGTGCACACAAAGTGTCATAACTTACCCTCAAGGTCTGGTCATGCCAAAGCGTGTGCACTCAGTTGGAGGCAGATGACATTCAACATCGCTCAGAATTCAGATAAATAAAGTACAGGTCTCAGTGTAGATGAATAATCCTTCAGTCTGTTATTTTGCATAGCAGGACAGCCTGTCATTAATTTGATAAACTTTGTTTTTGCAAGCACTATTCTGTTTTTAGTAGAATAGAATAATAAAAGAATCATTGATATGTCAACAGATTAAAAACGGATTCATGGGGTGATGATTCTTTCTTTGCAGATATTCACACAAGTGCTGGGGCAGAGCTCATAGAGCCAAAGTGTACAATTTCAGCTTGGGTTCACCCACAGTTCCCACCAGATCAGTGTAATCTGTCATTACCTATTTAATTGCTGTCCCACTTAAAACATTACAATTGTCTAACCAGACATCAGGAAAATTGCCATGCAAAGTTTTTTGAAATCCACCACAAAAAATAATTAGTGATGTAGACTTTCATTGAAAGCAGCCTGAACATCTCCAGAGGTCATTTCTGTGCTCATCAGGCAGGCAGGGTGGTTTATGATGTTAGTCTGAGTTCAAATATTGTCGAAATACAAGCACCTTCAGATTCAAGTTTTGTGTTTGTAAACAAAGTGACCAGAACTCAGATAAATGAAAAGTTCAGGCCATCTAAATAAGCTAACTAAAAGGTTCTGACAAGGACTGGATAACTGTTTTCAGACAGAAATTCTGTAGTGCAAACCTTGTGTTTCTGTCAGTCCCTCAACTGCACATTCCCTGGAGATGCATTTGATTCCATTGTTTCAGCCACGGGGGAGATTTTTTCCTCCTGGAGGAGGAAGAATCAAGTCTGGGGAGTTTGTTTTCTTGGCTCCAGTTGCTGTCTGCATAACATTGTCATTAATCACCTTCTCTGCTCTCCCAGAGTGAGTGCTGCAGCCCAAACCATCAGCGTGGGGCAGGCACAGCTCAGCATGGTGACCTGGGGGCAGCAGGAGGGGCAGAGCCTGCAGATGCCAAACACCCCCCAGGCCGTGGCCAAACACCCCCCAGGCCATGGCCAAACACCCCCCAGGCCAGCCTGGGTTCAGCAAGGTGCACACACCATTATGGGCACGTTTTAACTGGGCTCAGTTGAGAAAAACACCATGCTTGGTATTGTATACATTTGGAGAGCCCTTCTCTAGTCCCTTTAACAGGTTTGAATTGGCTTGTCAACATGACAGGAAAAGAACAAAATCCCCCCTATTTTCATCAGTGTTAGTCTCTGTTATGTTTTGAGAGGCCACACTTCTCTGACCTGTGCTGGAGACACAACCTTTGTACATAAGGAATGAAGAAAGCCCATGAAACAACAAGTTTTTGGCTCAAGGCAAGAATTCTAGGCTGATGTTCCTTCACTGGGATGATGCAATGGGTCAGATTTGCTGATTAGCACATAGATTTGTTGGTGTTTCAACCCCAGTATTCTTTTCAAGTATATTTATTTAAAAGCATAACTGACCGATGGAAAAGGAAGAAAATTCCCCCATCTTTTAATTTTGTCCTTCAGTAATACCCAGATTTGTCCAGAGGCTCTATTTACAGTGGGTTTTAATTTTGTAACCACAATAGATGTTTTAATAATCATCCTTCTTTATTGCATTATTGCATTTGTAGATCTGAGGAGAAGAAACTAGAGAAATACAGTAATTAAAGGGCTACTCTACTAAGCCTCCTTGCAGAGTGTGATACTTCAGTGTGGTTTGCAAATGACACAGCCAAGACACATCTTCTCTCCCCAGAATTCATCACTTCATCATTTCAGCATAACACAATTTAATTATCTGTCATTTAACCAAAAAGTCAAGGGGTCAGCTATTGGTCTCCATTCTTGGAGCAAGGCACAGGAGAGACAAAACCAAGTGGAAGTTGCTGCTTTTTTGAATTAGTGGATTTCAGCTCTTTTACTGAGCACATTTAATGCCTCAGTGATAATGTGACCCAGTAAGAGTTTTAGGCTTCCTGAACA
Source organism: Campylorhamphus procurvoides (assembly GCA_013396655.1). Lineage (NCBI taxonomy): Eukaryota > Metazoa > Chordata > Aves > Passeriformes > Dendrocolaptidae > Campylorhamphus > Campylorhamphus procurvoides. The sequence goes on along the minus strand of WBMV01009113.1, from coordinate 916,148 downwards.
GAAATTACATAGAGCAGTTGCAGGTGCTTCACTTTGACAGAAACCCCAACATTTAGTTGGCATTATTTTAGAGCTTAAGCTCTTTGAGGCTGTTGCCTTTCAGTTTTTAAGGCAGGCCTGTCATTGGTATTCAGTAAAAGAGCATTCTTTACCCATGGATTCAAGCAGGAGGGTGAAAAAATGCTGCTTTTTGAAGAGGATGTGGCAAAAGTCCATGTAACAAAGGCCCTGCAGTGAATGGAAGCAGAGGGGACAGGAGCTGTCCCTGCAGGGTCTGGTCCAGCCTGCACCCCCAGGTGTGGAAGGTGCCCTGGTGGCTGGGGGAGGTCCCAGCCCCATGGGTACCACCCAATGGCTCAGGTGGCTCTGTCCTTACATGGGGGGGGCTCCATTTGGGTCGAGTGTCAGAACTTTTGGGAAAGCGAGTAAAGCAGTGAACTTGAAGCTTTAGAGCTAGGACAGAATCCACAAAGAACAGCATTAGTTAACAGTGATAAATCCATATAGAACTATAAGGAGATTTCTGTGTTACCTTTGAAACTGCATCCGTTGTAAACACCATCTCATATAATTGTGCAAATTAGCATTTTTCTGGGTGATGGATTCCTACTTTGTAGGAGACAGCTGAAGATTTGGTTACTCACAGCTTTACAGACTAAGAGGTATTGCTGCAGTGCATTTAAAGTTCACATGCTATTAGTCCAATCACATAGCAAAACTACAGCAAATAGGACAGAAAAGGGTCAAGAAAAATACTGTTTATGCAAACTTTGACAAGGCCATCTAGAAGATCCAGCAGCAATGCAGTTCTGCCACAAAGTTGTGCAGTTCCCTAGCCATGCAAAGAAAACTTCACCTGCCTGTGAGATGTGGGGAACATCCTTAATGCTCATTATACTTTTGTGAGGAGGAAACACAAATGTGCATGTGCTCCTTACCTTCTGTGGCTAACCTGAACACCCAAAGCATCAGTGAGCAAACTGCATCCAAAAGGATCTGCTATTACTGCACTGGTGTATGATCAGGAACTCCCCCAGAAAAGCTTTGCCAAATTGTCTTTCTGCTGGCTTTTCTACTCACCTGGATTCTGCTGATGTGTCCAGTGGAGCCATCAGATGCACACATGGATTCCTCAGTGGTGAGAGCATGACTTGGTTAATAATTACTCACAAAGCTATAAAAGTGCCTTTGGTTCAATTCAGTTCATTCAGCCTCTTTGGTGCAGGACCTTTAAATGGTCCTGTTCCTTCTAAAGACAGGATGCATTTCAAAGATTTGGGTCCATATATCTAGACCCCATCAGAAAAGGAAGGAATCTTGAAGGCTGAACTCACTCTTGTGATTCTCTCTCTGGTCGAGCTTCAAGAGTGAAACTCTTTAACATATTTAACACATTCAGACACCCCCACCCCCCACCCATCTCTGTTTGATATAGTCTGTGTAATTGGCCTCAGGGCTTCCCACACTCCTGGCCTGGGGCACCTGAGTTGCTGCAGTTTCAAAGGAGAAAGGAACTCACAACGAAGAGAGAAGAGCTGGGTGTAAACTCTTGTGCAACAGGGAAGTGACAAACTGAGAGGACAAAGGCCAGGACCAGTGATGACAAACATGATGGGTCTGAGGGTGCATAAAACAAGGGAGTGTCAGACTCCCAGTGCTCAGGTCTGCACATACAGCTGTGGATTTCACATGGGAAATCCTGAAGGGATTTAATGACTTCTTTATGATCTTCAGGTGATGGGAAGGTATTTAATTTCTCAGCTGCCCAGCAGGATTAGCTGTGTTTAGAAGTGCTCTCTTGCAGAGAAAGACTACGGTGTAAACACAGCTAGAGAGAAGAAAACCAAACAAAATCCACTGTGGCACTTTAACACTCGATAAAAATCGAAATAATAATAATAATAATAATATGTGTTTTGACAATATGCTTGGTCTTTCTGGCACGGCCTTGGGGCTGGTGGCTTCTTTGCCAGGGCAGCACATGGCACGTTGGTGCATCTTTGTGTGACCTGAAGGGAGAGCTCAGAACAGACCCAGTGTTCTCAGGGGCTGCAACAATCCCTCAGTGCCAGCTTGCAGAATGGCTCCAGGGGACAACAGTCCAAGGAAAGGAGAACATGGAAAATGTTCCTTGTCCTTCACATGCTGGAGGGACTCACCTAAGGCTCCTTGGGTCATGCTGCAATGCCACAGGGCATGGTCTCAGTCCCATTGTCAGCAGAGATCCACAGCCTGTCCCAAGAGTTCTCTTGGAAGCAGAGGATGGACAGACTTTCAAGTCCTTCCTTCCCCTTGGCTGGTTGGCCTGTCCCCTTGGCTGCCTTTGGAATTCCCTTGTGCTGGTAAACACAGGGAGTTCAGTGGAAGCTGCAAACACAAAGGAAATTGTTCCCCCAGAAGATCAGATCTCCTGTTAGCCACTAAAGAGAAATGTCAGGCATTTCATCTTCGTGGGGGGAAAGCTGCCAAGAATTGTTAATGAAGAATATTAAGAACTCTGCATTCCTTTATAAACAAGAACTATGGAAACCACACTTTGTGGTGAACAGTTGTTCTCTGACAAGTAGTCAGAAACTAGTTTAGAATGATTTTTTTTATTTCAGAAAAATTGTGTGTGTTCAATTTCTTCATTTCAGATTAACATTGTCATTATCTTAAAAACTGTCCTCAAAGCTAAAGGAATTAAAATTGTGTTATAAAATAAACATGCCAAAAGAAGTAAAACTTTTTAGTCAACTAAAAATAAAATTTCTGTGGGCTTCTTTCTTTGCTGAATTGTTCTGGAGTTCAAAGTTTTATTTTTCAATTGAGCATGAAAAAAGTTATCCATGTAGTTCTAGTCTTTATTTCACTCTGTCATTCAAAACCTTAGGAAGGGATATAGCAATATTTCTTTTGATTGAATTTATGACCATTTCATTTCAAAGCGAATTTGCTGTAAGATTTATTTCCCAGATGCTGGAACATCACTCCCAGCTACTGACTGGTGGTGTGAAGTGGTCTGGAACTGGGTTTTAACTGGGAGGAGAACACAGGGCTCAATTCCCTGAACACCCAGTGGTGTCCTGCAACAGAGATAAGGCAGGACCTGGACAGGAGTCCATCAGGAGCCAAAGTGGCAGGCAGAAAACCTCTTGGTAAAGCTAACAGCTTCCAATTTTACATTCTTAACTCACTGTGCAAAAATGCAGAATAAAGAATATGGGTACTTTAAAACGGTCAATCTATAGAATCTCAGCCAGGGCAGTTCAGCAGGTCAGCTTGGGCATCCCTGTTTCAAAAGTTATTCAGTCAAGCCATGGAATGTGTCCTTTAGACAACAGAAAGATTATGTGATGGAGGGTCCTGGGGAAATAAAAAGTGAGAATAGGCTGGAATGATTCTGCTTTGACTAAAGAAAAGTAAATGTGGCCGATAAAAATGCGGTTAAGGACTTCAAGTGATTATAAATTGAGTTTTAAGACAGTATTGAAAAAGTTTGAAATGAAAGCCTAGAATATAACTGATAGTATGAGCTATTTTGGTTCTTGGGCAGACCTGACTATGGCTGGGGGAGGAATTTTTCACTACTTATGTTTCTCTGGCTTTGTAGCCATTCTCATTATGGTGTCTGAATGTGTGTGTTCATCATTTGCTGCTTGAGTTGTTCTAGTCAGCTGTGATTTTAACAGATAAATCACACGGTGTAAGCTGTGCTCCCACTTGGAGCACTGCAAGCATTTCCAGGGCAAACACCAACACACATTCCCTTCAGATGTAAACTTGCCACTTGGAAATTCCCCTTTCGAGAAATCTTCATGCTTGTCTAAATAAGTCAGTGAGAATGTTAAGGTACAGAAAATAAACCAAGGGTTTAAATAATAGATATCATGGTAGCTGTTGCAGTTCCTGCTCAGAGTAGTTTCCTGTGCACACAAAAAGCAGAAGACCCACTAATTTATCAGTTTAATGCCTGGATTTATTAAGATCAGAAGAAAGATGCATGCCCTTTCCAGCGAGGTTGGAGATGGCTGGGTCTGTCCCTGCTGGAATTCTGAGAACTGCAGTTCCTAAAACAGGCTCACGTGACAGAGAATGGAATTAGCAGAACTTGCCTCTGTCAGCAGGTCCTAATGCAGTGCAGCTCCTGTTTTGGGTGTCCCAGGGCCTTGGGCTCTCCTGTGTCCTGGGGTTTGGCAACATGGGAACTGCAGCTCAGCTTTTCTGGGACTGGGACATTCACACTGCACTCCCATGTTGGGTTTCCAGGGTCTCGTGACAGTCAAACCCCCCTGTAACTTTTCTTTTCACTGAGAACATGACTCAAACATCCTCATTTCCCTGGAACCAGCTGAGCCTGATGTTGCTGACCTTGCTTCCTCTGTTAGATGGTTGGGAAGGTAGCTGAGATACCCAAAAGCAGATGCCAAATACTATTGCATTTGGCTTACATGGTTATAATATATCACCCCCAAAATCATTAATTTCAAACTAACTGGTTTCATCTTAGGAATTCTGAGGCTTTGAAATTTTTTGATCCCTTTTAAAATACTTGATAAAGAAACCACCATTTGTTTTACATCAAAGCTGTGCATTCCTCCGTCTTGCCCTGAGAATGTGAAGGACTTGGGTTTTGGCCATGCAAAAGGACTTTTTTATGAACAAGAGAATAACAGAAATTAAAATATTCATAAATATTCATCAGTGCTATTGAATGATGACCTTTTCTCTCTCTCTTTTATTTATTTATTTAGTTATTTATTTATTTTCAATAACATTCAGTCTCAGGAAACATAGTCTGCTTGGCTGAATGTTCTTTCCAAGGACAGTGTTTCCCCTCCTGTAGGAAGGCTGCTTCTGTCACAGCTCTATTTAACTGTCTGCCCCTCATCCTCCCCCCACAGCCTGCTCATCTGTGTTTCCAAATATGCTCTTAATTATATATATGAAAATGTAGAAATGTAAGAATAGCACAGAGTGGCATGTTTAGGTTTCTAGTCTGTTTTTATAACAACATACAATGCTGTTCTGTGAAGCAGCAGAACAGATGAAAGATCACAGAAAATGGTTTCTGGCTTACTGTTTCTGGTTTTGCAGGCACTTGTGGAATTTCCAGGATACAAATTGCTTTGTTATTGCGTGTCCTTGGCATGTGCTTGAAGGTGCTAACATAATATCCAGGTCTACTACATGAGTAAAATTGAAAAAATAGCCCCCAATCCATGGTTTGAGTTGCTAGTACTGTAATTTGTAGGGCAGTTGATACCATTCTTCAGATTGTTCAGATACGATTGCCTAATCCTTGCACTGTAACCCAGAAAATGGTTGTCTCAAACTGTTTGGGCACTTCAGTCATTAGTAGGTCATTTTTAAAGTGTGCTTAGGCCTATACAGGACTTGGTATCCTTTTTTAATTGATATTCACGTGCTGGGTATGATACAGATGAGTTGGTGCAGAAGGAAGGAGATTCCTCCAGGTTTGTACAGCAGTGCCACTATGTAGGAAAGGAATCCTTAAAACTACATGGGCCCTAAAAGTACAGGACAAATCAGGAGACCTCAGATCTGGTTCCACAGTCACTGTAGTTTTTGTTTCCCATAACTGCATGTAGTTGCCTCAATATATATAATGATTGGCAAGTACAGAATAATACAAAGGACCCTTATGTATATATATATATGGTGTCACAAGAACAGGTTGGCTCTAGATGCTTCTGACTCCCTTCCAGCAAGGCAGGAGAGAGTTGCCTTTTTTGATGCAGTTTCTGTAGCCCAGCCATTCCATGTTTCCTTTGGCAGGAGCTCTGCCAGCCAATATGGGCAGCACGAGTGGCCAGGTGTGTGCCCCTGGCAGGAGCCCAGAACTCAGAGCACCTGCACAGCTCACGTACTGCACCCAGGGAGCACTGCAGGGTTCTTAAGGCAGCTTTGCACGACTGGGTGGAGTTCAGGAAAATGCCAAAAATGTTCTTGGCTTGTGTAATATTCAGTTAAGATCAGCTGAATTCAATTCTCAAATGTGATGTTTTCCCATCTCTAAACACAAGTTATGTGGTGTCACGTGCTCTGGCAGGGGAGCTGGAGAGGTTACTGTTTAGTGAGATTTGGGACGTGGAAATCCAAACCTATTTAAAATTGTGAAAAAATAATTTGCACTATTCTTTATCTTTTAAAGGCATCTCTCATCTGTCTCTCCAAAGAGTAAAGAAGCCTAAGTTACTTTTTGATTCATTTGTTTTCAAGCATCTTTATCTTTTGGAGACTTGCCACTCTTTGAGACCTGCTAGTAAGGCTCATAATGAAAGAAGATGGTGCTGCTGCCAAGACTCTCAACATACACATTCACGTGCTTTATGTGTTTCCTGACATATCTAAGATATTTGATAACATTTCTACATTAATCTAGAAGATCACATTCTGCACTCGGTGTATAAAGGTAACATTCTGACTTCAGCATTGCCTAAATTGGAGCTGAGAGCAGCCTTGTTGCACTGTGTGCAGCCCTTTTCATTATGAAAGCTCTTTGTTGAGCACGACATGTCCATAGGCTAGGCTACTGCTTATGCAAGAGCATTGCACTGTGGTGCCTGTTCCCTAATGGGATTAGGCAATCCAGTCAAATAATCTCTCATTCTGGTGATTGCTTTACTGCCGATAAAAGGACATTTATATAACTTACCTGCACAGAAAACCACATCTCTTCTGTTTGAGAGATGAGAATGATGACAGACTGGGAACTTCCCTGTGTGGTTTTGGAGCAGCAGCTTAGCCTTGTCTCAATTAACACCCCGCAGCAACTTTGTTCCAGGCTGTGCACTGATTTTTTATGAACAATAATGACTCTCATATCTTCACACAAGCCATCCAGCATTTCCTCACAATGCAGTTTTGCTTTGAAGAGGACTTGCTAAACCTCAACAAAGTTGGGAAACACTCTAGACAACTATTACCACTCCTAGAGTGATGCCAGCTGTCAGTAAAAACCACTTGGCCAAGAAACTTGAGGACGACACCAAGAAGGTATCAAATCAAGATTAGAGAGGACTGAGGGAAAAAAATTAGTCCCTAGGAAAGAGAAGGACAGAGGACAGTAGGAATGTAGTGAAAGACAGACCACGTTTTTTGGCTCAGCACCCAAATCCTCACCACCCTCATTAATATCAAATCAGGCAGGTGAGTAGAAACCTGAATGTTCTCATCCCAATCTGATGTGCAGTGAGGAGACGGGGAGATGAGTTGTGCAATCACCAGACTAACAGAGATCTTACACAATCCTGCTGCAGAGCCTCCTCTCTCATTAGGGGCTGGAATGCTGTGCCTGTGCTGGCTCCCAAGTGACAGAATCATAGACAAGAGCAGTTGATGCCATGCTAATGGATAGGAAGAGAAGGTACCATTTGGTTTGTGCTTTATGATGTTCTCAACAGAAGCAAAACATGGCATGAAAGCTTTTACCTTCCTTGTCTGAAAGCAGTTCATTCCATGGCACAGTTCTTCAAGTGAAGAACATTTGCTGACACCATTTGTAATGAAAATAAACAAAGAAAATTAAGTCAGGCAATAGAAGCATCCCAAGGCCAGTGCCTTACCAAAAAAAGATGACATAACTGAGGGATGAGAAAGTCCAATTGTGCAGGTCAGATCCACTTCTCAGACCACATCTCATGGCCCTTCCCAAAGGTTCCAAAGTCCTCAGAGAAGTGTGTCTGTTGCATGACCCAAACACAGGGAGAACACTGATGAATCTGGTCACACAACAGGAGTGACTGGCATGTCCCACCACAGGCAGGAGCACATCTGACAACAGATGACTGGAGATGTGAAAAACAGCCAAAATATATTTGTTTCCCATTTCTAACAGAAGATGGGGTGGTCACTCTCTGGTAGTTGGCAGGCAGGAGAAGTCTAAGGAGGACATCAAATGCGTTTGCATGGATTATTTAAGCAACAAGACTATATCCTATAAAACCTAAAAAAGTTGGTTGTGGTTTTATTCTTAAAATCATTTGTGAAGCCCTAAGTTTTTTAGGCTCTAATTCAGGGGAAGCCAACTAAAAGAAGTTCTGTTTGTCTCCACTGCCTTTTGCAGATCACTAAGAGGTGGTGGCCATGGTTCTCCATCTGAAGATCTCCTGGTGAACAGCACAGATACAACCCTTGCATTATGCAGTGTAGTTGGAGGTGTCATGAAATCCACCAAATGTGCTTGAGAACATTTGGTCTAAGGAGACTTGGCCTTCCTCCTAAGTAATCAAGGCAACATCAGGCACACTTGCTTTCTTGGGATTCTTGAACAAAATCCTATTTGAAAAAAAGTCTTGCCTATCTGTTCATGGAGACACTGTGTGAGTTTTGGCTGAAGTATCTGGGAGCCTTCACAAACAGAGAGAAAAGAAACCTATAAAACTATTTTTCTGAGCAGAAACCTCCTAAATAGATCCTGGAGATAAATGTTGCAGCCAAACCTGTGCATTTAAAGCAGAGTATTGACTGCTTGGATTGAAGACTTGCTGGGGTCAATTTTGCTCTCAGCTTTAATTAAGGTGGATTGAATCTCTCCAGAAGGCTATTTTCTTTATTTATTTCTTATTTACTGTAGTATGGAGAGAACTTTTCTCTCTTATTTTGCCACAGAATTCATATAGCTCTCTAGGCCTCTTGAAGTGGCTATTCAGAATTAGAAACCTTAGGATTAGTGCAAGCAGGAAGTTATTAAAATTACAACTATGAAAAATTCTAAGTCTCTACTCACAAACCAAGATGTTGTTGATGAATAACATAAGGAATATGTGATATTCAGACTCAGCTACAGTAAGAACCAAACCAATATGCAGAAGTATTAGACAGTACATTTCATGATTTAACGTTTTCATTTTTATCAAAGGCAGGGAACAAGAGAAAGCACAGGGCTTTGTAGCACATGCAGAGAATACAGGCACAGCTGTGCAAAATACAAGGTGAGAGCCTCTCATCCATTGCCTCAAAATTGCCATTTTGCATTTTTACCATAATTTTTTTAAAATAGCTGCAAAGGGAGACTTCATGACACCTTCTGAACTTCAGCACTGAGTGGCACACATAGGGACAGCCTGGAGGAATAAGTGAATATACTATAAAGCTCAGTACAGATATTATGAAATCATGAAGTAAAGTCCAGCAGACCACAAGAGATATGAAATGTGATTTCCATGTAAGGATCAGGGGCCCAGCATCCCTGAAGATGCAGTTATCAAATATAAGGTATATCATTAGTTGGATTTGGAGTACTTTTTAATGTGCTGGAGTCCCACAGCAGCCTCCTCCCTTCCCCACCCAGTGAGTGCCAAGCGGCCCCTACTTTCCTTCCAACCTTCTTATTCTGACTTCCTCATGATGCCTAAAATTCCCCGGGAGAAGGCTCAAAACAACATTAGTGGAGATAGATAGAGAAGTACCTTTATTTAGAAGCTTCTAGGTGCACACCAGAAGTATGCACACCTGTGGGTCAGTGATGTTACAGCTTTTATAACTTCCTGTAATTAGCATATCTGATATTTAAACCCAACCCATGGTTCCCATTTCCCCAGGTGCCCACGCTCAGAAAGCTCAGAACTGCCTCTTGGAGCCTCTCCAAGGGCTCTGGGCCTTCTATTCTGTTTTGTCTCCAAGCTATCTTGCAGGTGCTTCTTCAAAACACCGTGTCCTTGGCAAAGCTCAGAAACGTGTGAGAAAGTGCCCAGTGATCTCTAAAGACCACCTGATATCTGAGCAACCCAGGGAAACCCCATAATTTAGTCTGGAGAAGAGAAGGCTTAGAGGTGACCTCATGACTCTCTACATCTATCTGAAGGGAGGTTATAGCCAGGTGGGGTTGGTCTCTTCCCCCAGGCAGCCAGCAATAGGACAAGGGGGCACCATGGGCTTAAGCTCTGCCAGGGGAAATTTAGGTTGGATATTAGAAAGAAATTCTTTACAGGGAGTAATCAGGCATTGGAATGGCCTGCCGAGAGAGGGGGTGGATTCACTGTCCCTGGAGGTTTTGAAACTGAGATTGGATGTGCCATGATCTAGTAAACAGACTGCAGTTGGATCAAGGGTTGAACTCAATGATCTCGGAGGTCTTTTCCAACCCAATCGATTCGATGATTCTATAACCCTAAAAGTCCTAGAGAACCTCCCGAATACACTGCCATCCTCAGGCACCGCTCGCAGCCCAGAGCCCGCTGTCGCTAACCTGGCGCTGTGTCCCCGCAGGTGAGCGCCCCTTCGAGTGCAGCTGGCCCGGCTGCACCAAGAAGTTCGCCCGCTCGGACGAGCTGGCCCGGCACCACCGCACCCACACGGGCGAGAAGAGGTTCTGCTGCCCGCTCTGCGACAAGCGCTTCATGCGCAGCGNGCACACACCGCACACACCGCCAGGACTGGTTCTGGTTGTGATGCAAACACCGCCAGGACCGGTGCCGGCTGTGCCCCACACACCGCACACACCGCACGGACCGGGGCGGGATGTGATGGCACACACAGCAGGGACTGGTGCGGGATGCGATGCACACACCGCACGGACCGGGNAAACAGACTGCAGTTGGATCAAGGGTTGAACTCAATGATCTCGGAGGTCTTTTCCAACCCAATCGATTCGATGATTCTATAACCCTAAAAGTCCTAGAGAACCTCCCGAATACACTGCCATCCTCAGGCACCGCTCGCAGCCCAGAGCCCGCTGTCGCTAACCTGGCGCTGTGTCCCCGCAGGTGAGCGCCCCTTCGAGTGCAGCTGGCCCGGCTGCACCAAGAAGTTCGCCCGCTCGGACGAGCTGGCCCGGCACCACCGCACCCACACGGGCGAGAAGAGGTTCTGCTGCCCGCTCTGCGACAAGCGCTTCATGCGCAGCGACCACCTGACGAAGCACGCCCGGCGCCACGCGGGGTTCCAGCCGGGCATGCTGCGGGCTCGGCCGCGCCCCGCAGCCCCTGCCCCCGCCGGCTCGGGGGGCTCCAGCCCCGACCGCAGCCCCGACAGCTCCCCGTAGGCCGGCCGGACCCGCCCGGTGCCGCAGGACCTGCAGGAACTCTGCCGCATCCCTGCCCTGCCCGCGATCTGCGCCCACCGCCCGCAGCCAGCGCCCGACCTGCCCAGAGCCGAGCCCGCACCTCGGGCTGTGCCGCACACACCGCACACACCGGGGCGGGATGTGGTGGTACACACCGCACACACCGCCAGGACTGGCGTGGGTTGTGATGGCACA
>WBMV01009113.1:852810-904787 GCA_013396655.1 Campylorhamphus procurvoides | reverse complement strand
CACCGCACGGACCGGGGCGGGATGTGATGGCACACACAGCAGGGACTGGTGCGGGATGCGATGCACACACCGCACACACCGCCAGGACTGGTTCTGGTTGTGATGCAAACACCGCCAGGACCGGTGCCGGCTGTGCCCCACACACCGCACACACCGCACGGACCGGGGCGGGATGTGATGGCACACACAGCAGGGACTGGTGCGGGATGCGATGCACACACCGCACGGACCGGGGCGGGATGTGATGGCACACACAGCAGGGACTGGTGCGGGATGTGATGCACACACCGCACACACCGCACACACCGCCAGGACCGGGGCGGGTTGTGCCGCACGCACCGCCAGGGCTCTGTCGCATCCCTTCCCACACCCCTCACCTGCCTCCAGCTCCGAGCCCGGGGTTTGGGCTGTGTTGCACACACTTGTCGCTTCCCTTCCCTACGCCCCCTTTTTTTAAAAATTTTTACTTTATCTTTAAATCAGTAAATAGCTTCCCCCCACACTGCTATTTCTAGTCAGATTTTCTTTCCCCCGGCCACGCAAGTGGCTATTCTAACCTCATGGACAGACACACTCACATGTTACACTTAGTGACTCCTGCTGTCTCAATGTTTCATGTATTTTGCAACCATTTACGGATCCTCTTCATTATTCTTTATAAGAAAATGAAAAAATCTTTTTAAAAAAAAGGAAAACCCCCCACTTAATTCACCTCAGGTGTCAAAGCAGTTTGTGAAATGGGACTGCACAACATGAGCATACATACACTTACAAACCAACGGTGTTGGGTTTGTGTCCCCCTTCTCCTTTCTCAGGGATGGATATTTATGTGACACAGTAATTGCAATGAAGACACACCCTAACCACGCCTTACTCTGTCAATATATTGCACTCCGAAGCTTTTTGGTAGGTTCTTTCACACACTGGGCAAACAAACAAACAAACAAACCAGAAACCAAACCAATACTGGAATGTCGTACCAGACTGTCCCACTGTTTGTTTCCCGGAGTCTGTACCTGTGTTGGGCGGTGTCCCAACAGAAGTCTTGTCTTTCTTCAAGCTGCCCTCTGCTTTTGGGAGCAAGCTGCCTTTTCACTTCATGCTGAAGATGCTCCAAACCCAACTTCCTATTGCAAAAATCTCTGTGAGGTTGAGAAACTTGTCTGTTGGTTTGTTTCATGCTAGATAAAACAAGCAAGATGCCTTAAAAGTAAGTAATGTAAATCATGAAGGAACATATTTACACTGGTAACATGTTGTTGCAAGGTGGCCTGGAATCCTGGAGCCATTCTGGCACTCTCCAAGCTGTCAACTCTCTGCACTGCCCGCTCAGTATGGGACCAACTCAATATTCAAATCCAACCACACTGACTTGAAAAATTTCCTTTATTTCTTTCTCCTTTTATTTTTTTAAATGAATTATGGAAATAGCATTATTGAACTAATGCCCACCAAAGCTGTTATCAAGGTACTTACCTACTGTACAGCTGTGTCTTAGAAAGACAAACTGCCTAAGACATGGTTTCTATATTCTGTTGCATCAAAATTGTGGTTGCTGATAAAAGGAAGTGAAAATCATATGATATCTTCTGACTGAAAAAGTAAAATATGCATTAAGTTTTAAAATAAGGTGACATTATAGCTCAGCACTACTACAAGTTTCTCAAAAATACTATACCAGCATCAAGCATAAAAGGTGCTCTTATTTTGGAATAACTGCTTGATAACAGAAAGGGAATATTGGCTAGTTTTCAATAACTCAAATATTTGACACTAGATAGAGCACGAGGAGATAGATTTTTATGTTTTATGTGGTGGAAAATAAAGCAAAAGACCGGAAGCATTGTGATGTACTGAAGACCTCATTGGCAGCAAACAGAATTTCCTTGGCTTGCCTGGGTCTGATGTGTGTATTATAACTTCAGGTCCTTTTGATTCTGGAATTTTGGGGCAGTTCCTGGTTTTACTGTAGGGTATAAATGCAGTCAAGTGTAGCATGGTGAAAAGCAACCCTGGACACCGAACCTGCCATCTGACATGAAGGGAATGCTCCCCGATTCCAAGAGAACCAAAGGAATTGCTGCTTTGCATTGATCCCATTTTGCAGGTTTTGTTGTACTGTAAGTTAACCCTGAGAGGCTGATGTTGATTTCCAAGTAGTTTCAGAGGTACTTCCATAATATTTGCATTATTCCTACTACTACACATTCTGTTAGTTGCATAGATAAATACTTAAAGTGCAAATATTTCAGGATTTTTTCATGTTCATTTGCTTCAGATTGCACCTCTTCAAAAATCCCAATTTCCCCTTTTTGGATTGGAAGTTGTGCGAGGCACAATTCTGCTGTTCCATTTCACGGCAAAAGAACGAACATCAGGAGGGGTTTTCACAGGAAGACAAATATTGTTGAGTTTATAGGATGAGTTGCCCAACCTCTGTGAGTTAGGGCAAAGCCAGACCTGTTTGCCTCCACGGATTTCCTCTTTTCTTATTTTATGGGGTTTTTTTGGTTTTATTTTTTTAAAAAATTCTCTCCTACTGAGAGACACAATTTTAACAACGTGATACAATTCAGGTAATGGGAATTCACATTCCAATCATTTCTGTGACTGCTAAAAGGAGCTCTTGTGCTGTAATTAGTAGTCATTTAAGTTATCTAGCTCAAGGAATTCCACAGGTCAGCTGTGTTTTGTGCACATACTTCAAAACAAGTCATAACCACATTTCTCCTTATCATTATACCTTAACAGAGGGACATGGAGGAGAGGAGGAAGAACCAAAACCAAAAAGAGCACTGAGCGCCAGCAGAATTTACAGGCTTCGTGCTCCAAGTTCAGTTTGTTATAAACTCACCTTTCCCAACAAGAGCATCGTTTAAGCTTCAGGAAAGGAGGAACCACTCCAGTCCATTTCTTTAGGGCTTAATACCTCAGCAGGAACCAGGAGGTGCATTACAAACAAATTGTTTTAATAGCTTGGGGAAGAAATATTTGCACCAGGTTTTATTAGTGCTGAGATTATCGGATATAAAGATTATGGGACAACCTATTCTGAGGAACATAAAACTACGTGACCTTTAACTCAAACAGTAAACTAACATTTTACATATATTCCTCATAGATATCACTAATAATTCCCCAAGTTTAAACAGGAAAAAATAAATCGGCTCAAGGTCAAATTTCTAGTTCAGTCTTTCCATTTAATGAGAAGAGCATGGGACTATTTATAGCCAACATAGCTGCACTTTCAGGAAATTCTCTGAAATTGGTCATTACNTTTTTTTTTTTTTTTACATTTTGGCTGTAAATACCTCAGTGTGTGTTAGGCTGACAGTCATGTTATTGTATTTTAAAATCCCAGCTAGAGTTTCAAATAACTCCAGTAAATGTTTAATACGTCACAGTTTTAGGATAAAATGATGAATTCCAAACCACTAGTAGTTTCCAAAACTGAATGTGAACCAAACTTCTCATAATATATTTTCATATGAAAAAAGAGTGTTTGGTGTGTTCCAGCATCTGCTGGACATGTCCAGTGACCAGCAAGAATTTTGCAGATGGGAGAGGTTGAAACAGCTCAAACCGTGTTTTGAAATCTGGGTGCTTACCCAAACTGACCTCAGAGCTTTGTCCTTCTGTTGTTTCACCCAGTGGCTTTTTTTTCTTTTCATTTCAGACTATAACAACAGCATTATTAGTATTAAGAAAGCCCTGAAAGTTTATTTGTTTTTCTCCAGCCACCATTCTGGCTTCCCCTCCAAGAGCTGAGGGGAACTGCCCTGCTCCAGGGAATGGGTGCAAGGTAAAATCATCATTTCAGCACCACCACTCAAGTGAAAATCCAGGCGTTCTTAGGGACTCAGGCACCCCTTCCATTAACCTCACCCTGTGCAAAGGCCCGAGGGGAACATAATTCAGTTTCCATCCTGCTCCTTAGAAAGCAGTCCCAGTATCCTCCTGGCAGCTGGATTTTGTGAGAGTTTTTTAAGGCTGCAATTTAGTCGTTCCTTGCTTTTATTATACCTGCATACTCCCTGTTTACATAACCACAAAGGTGGATATTTAGGATGAGTCAGCAGAAGCCTCTGTTTGATGGTTAACATCTAATTCCTGGATGTGTCCCACCCTCTTTGTTGCATTAACCCTTGCAATAGTGGGAGCTGGGAGAGCCTCTGCACGCCTTGGACACCTCAGTGCCCTCTCTGCAGATGTTGAGCCCTTCCCATGCTCACCTGGTTGGAGCTGCTCCCATCACAACTGCTTCGCTCCAGGTCTGTGTCAGGAGTTACAGAATTTGCACTTTGTGAATCACATCGTTGTTTGGTGGAAAGTGGTTTGTGAAGAATAAGGAAAATCAACTCTACATGCTTAAAACTTGCCTTTTTGTTGCCATTTGACTAATTGATTTCATCAGGTAATGCCTACAAGCTAACTTTCAGGTGCTCTTTTACTCCATTACACCATCTGTTTGTGCATTGGGTGCTAACATATAGTCTGTCTCAGTGAATGGTTGATGGACATCTGTATTTGTAACTCTTTTGGGGATAAAGCCAAAGCCTTAGGCAGAAGAAAATAACCAAACTATACTGTTTATCCCATTACTGTTTATATTGTTTATCCCATAAGCCAGAACATAGAATGCAAAAGCCCATCCGGTGGTAAAAGTGTTTATATATATATGTACACATGGATTTATATAGGCATATTCACATATATATATAAATGCATATATATGTGTGTATATTGTAGTAGATGTGTATGCATAGATACACAGCAGTGTGTCTATACTACACACTGAATAATGAAGGGATGCCTTCAGAGCAAAACCAGGCATCCCTTTCATTCTAAGCAGGGATGGGTCTGAACCAAACTGCTCAATGCCAATGCCATTGCACTGGAAGTGTGAACCCCTTGGAGGTTTGTGGCTGGTCTGAACCAAACTGCTCAATGTCAATGCCATTGCATTTGGAAGTGTGAATCCCTTGGAGGTTTGTGGCTGGTCTGAACCAAACTGCTCAATGTCAATGCCATTGCATTTGGAAGTGTGAATCCCTTGGAGGTTTGTGGCTGGTCTCATCTCTGGTTCCAGCTGCAGTGCCTGTGTCTGTCCTGCATTCTGGGGGACGTGTGTGTGTGCATGGGTGCTTTTCACGTGCCTGGGGGTGACAGGGGACACGTGTGCCAGGAGGGTGACAGGGGACATGTGTGCCAGGAGGGTGTGCATGTTTACAGGTGTTCTCCCAGCCTGGCTGAAGGACAAAGCTCCTGGTGTCATCCTCCCCTGGGCACTTTTCCCAGCAGCACAGGAATCCTTCCACGGCTCCATTTTCAGCTCTCAGAGTCACTACATTGAAGTATTACAAGTTGTACAGTTCTGTGTTCATCTACTCTTGCTCTGCTGTAACTTTTAATGTATTTTGTACTGCATAGATTATATATTGTGATAATGTCCTATGCAACAACAATAAAAGACAAAAGGAAGAAAATTAAGACCTGTAAAATATTGTCTTAACTTGTATGCATGGTTAGTGACGTTTACATTTTCCAAAATAAAACTTATAACTATGAAATATTGGCTTTCTCTTAATTTTCTTCTCTATGTATCAGCTGAAAAGCATCAATAGTTAATCTCTCTGCTGTTTATTTGAGACTTTATATTTTATTTTATATCTTTGTTTAAATTTCATCCAGTGGTATTGTTGAAAATGGGACTTTTTTTTAAGTGTTGAGAGAAAGCTTTTGTGATGTTTGTTTTGTACTCTTCTCTGCTTTAACTGGTATTTTGCAGTTGCATAGTGAAATTCCTTTCTCAGAACTGGTCCATGCCATATTTTTTTTCCAAGATGATTATGGGAATAATATGTGTGACTTAAAGTCAGAGTCAGCCATCCTTTCTTCCAAAGTCCAGTTCTTTACAAATTTGTGTATCATCTCCAAAAGTGGCAATGTCCTGACAAAACAGGAGCAATATAATCTCACAGGATCCTGAAATGTCCTTTCCTAATTTTAAAGGTGAGGAAATCAAAACACAGATTTGAGTGACTTTCCCAAAAACATGAGGCATTGGCAGATATGAAGGACTGAGTCTGAAGTTTCTTGAAAATGCAGGGGGCACAACTTCTCAGCACTGTTTGTGAAAATAGCCCCTCGAGTAGCATTTCACAAGTCTTCCTACATGAAGGAGCCACCTCGTGTTTGATAACAGACGAACAGTCTGCTATCAAAATCAAAGATTGTTTTCTAAACGTGCTAGAAGAATGAAAAGAGAATCAATTCCTTCCCAAAGGATGTGCCTTTGCAGGCTGAGTGTGGAGCTCCTGCCCTGCTGCTCTGATGTTCAGTGCTCCCCACCCAGACACCCACTCTGAATCCCTGTTAACACATTCTCACCTGCAAAAACCCCTCTCCCCTCCAGATCCTAAATGCAGCCAGGGGTTTCTGCCTTGCCTGTGACTCAGCATGTGCCATGAAATGTTCACAGACTGGCACCAGTCCACCAATTCAGAAGAGAAGTGATAATAATTAGGATGGGATTTTCCTATTTGCGTTTACCTGTGTATCGTTTCTGGCTTCAAAGTAATTCACTAAAGGTTCATTGGCGTGGCTTTTCAAGGAGGCTTTCCTAGTTGTCTGCAAGAGATTGAAGTGACATAAATATAAGCAGTCAGTAGAAACAGAGAGAAAAGTGAGAGAAAATGGAGCCAAATAAAAATGAGGTGAGGACAATGAGACAAGTGTTTCCAGCAGCTGATCAGCAAGGCTTACATGGCACCAGAATACACGTGGGGCTTCCTGAAGAATTTCAGAGCAAGCAAGTCAGGTAGCACCTCCAAAGATGACCAGACACTGCACCATCTTCTCCAAGAGCAGCAGAGGACAGAGCTAAGGCAAACAGCAATTCAAGCAGGCAAGCACATGTGTTTAGGTGGCTACAATGCATTGCTGGCACAGCTAGGAGGAAGAAGGGAGGGATTATTTGAGTAGATTCTCAGTCCATACCCCAGGAAAGAGAGGGAGTCTGGATGCCCAGATAGCTGAGCAGCAAGAGAGGAAGAGGCAAACAGGACTGACTGAACACTGGCTTTGGGAGCCAGATTTGGGCTTGGGCAGCTTGGAGAAGAAGGTTGTGTTAAACAAGTCATTGAAAAAACCCAAGAGTGAAGAAAAGAGACCTGAGAACACCTGAGGGGCGTTTTAGGCAAGAACAGGCCCCAAAGGTTTGCTGACAAACCCAAACCACTGAGCTGAGCAATAGCTCTGCCTCACCCAGAGAAAACAACTCAAGAGTGTAATTTCTGCCTTGGCATAATTGCCAGGAAAGGACCAGCCTGTCCCACCTGACTGGCACTGGCAGGAGAGAGATTTGATCTTTGGCCCCACTGGCTGCAGGGAGAGGGGCTGGCACAGGATGCTGGTGCTGGTGCTGCTGTCCCTGCTGGGCTGAGCTGAGCTGGGCTGAGCTTTGCTGGTGTTTCCCTGCACCACGGGCTCCTCTGCCTGCCTGGGACACCAGCACTGCCTCACCAGCTGGTGTGGCCACAGCCAGCCCAGGGTTCGTGCCAAGGGCTGCCAGGACTGACTGGGCATTCCAGAGGGGGTGCAGAGTGCCAGCTTGGTGGGTGGGAGAACACCATTGAGGAGCTCAAGGACCTGAGACATGGGGCTGCTTAGGGAGAGTTTGGGGTTTATGGCAGAACAGTAAGAGGAATGAGATGAAAAAATGTGAGGAACGGATGAGAGGTGCAATAAAAGGGGAAGGTGAGGTAAAGAGGGGGAAGAGAAGTATAGGAAAATAAGAGTATAGGGTAGGGCAATTTTATGCCATTTTTTAGAGACAAAAAGAAAGGCCTAAGGTGCAAAATGCAATCAGGGTTCTAGAGGAAGGAGTAAAGCAGCTCATGTGGCAGCATTTCCAACAGCCCAGAAGGTGAGGCGTGTCAGTACCAAGCAGGGCTGTGTGTCTTTAAGGGAGCAATGTTTGTGCTTTCCCATGCTCTCCTATTGTGGAAATAACTTTCTGAGTCATGTCTCTGATCCTGGAGACAAACTGAACGGACACAAAACATAACAAAACACAATAGCAACGGGAAGAGAGAAATTCCTCCCTCCCTCTTCCACGGCACACACACTGTATGTCAGTGATCTGAAATGTGGAGGGTGAGGAGGGTGGGACTGACAGTGGCGTTTGGTGCTCCCTCTTTGACTCAAGCTCACCTTCTTCACCAGCACACACACATAAAATGTGAAAGCCACACTTCCCCACTCAGTTACTCTTAAATGTCATCCGATCTCTGGTTAATCTCCAGATTTTCCACAGACAGTGAACTGCAACAGGAATTTGTTAGCTTTCTTTTGAACTTCAAAGCTTTGCACTTCAAAGATGCTGCAATTTTCTTTTTCTCGTGCTTCAGCCTCTGCAAAAAAGATGTCAGTTTGGGACTCTCAAAATGCCACACTTGGAAGCTCCCATGCATCTGGAAATGCCAATCACATCCACAATCTGCCCAGAGGGGAGTCCTGAGCTGGGCACACCCCCAGGTGGCTGGTCCCAAAGCCAGGCTGGGGCAAGACTTCCCACACCAAAGTGCAGAATCACCATGACCAGAGCTGAGCTTGAGAACTGTCTCAAATGCTTTGAAGGTACAGACACAAAGTTCCACGAAGTTGCAAGGCCTTGCAGGTTTGGTTTGATATCCAAGCTTTTTGCTGACTTTGGAAGTCGTAACACAAATCCCAAGCTTTCCCTCCCTGGGGCTCTCACCCTGCAGGATGGCTTAGAGGGAGAAGGAAGCAGCAAGTTCTGTCCAGCAGTGCCAGTCCCTGCTGAGCCTCCTGCTGCCAGGGTCAGCCTCCTGCAGCTGGCAGAGCCCTCCAAAGAGATGCCCTCCATCCCTCTTGCCCTGCAGAGAGGGGTCACCCTGGGAGCTGAGCTGAGCTGGCACTGCCAGCTTTGGCTGCCCTGGACGTGGGGAGGGCTCCTTTCCCCACAACAGCCCTGCTGACTGACTGGGCAAACTGGGGGCAAGCCTGGCAACTGGAACCTGGGCCAGGGTGGGTCTGCACAAACAAGGCTGGGCAAAGAAATCAGTGCTGGCTGTTTGGCTTCCCTGCAAGAAACCTTCCAGGAAGGCTCCCCTGGATATTTTTGGATCCACCTGTCTATTTTTAGGAAGGATAATTAATGGTGAAGGAAATAAGGAAAAAAAAATAATCAAGTTTTAAGTCCAGGAGTGGAAAATCTGTTATTCTCCACAAAATCACTATGATTAAGGAGGACTAAAACAGAAGGGTTGTATTTCAGGAGTAAAAATATGCTACAAGTCACGGTAAAAATTGCATGTTACGTTGTTTGCTAAGAGAGGGGAAGCATTTCAAGAAGACAGGGCTTCACCACTTCACTGCTGTTAAATAGGGGTGGGGGCACAGCTTTAAAGCAGAACTGTGCTCTGTGCTCAGGCTCCCAGCTCCTCTGGGTGGTGGGATCTGGCTCTGGGAGGGGCCAGCTCCGACCTCCAGACGTGCCCAGGCCAGTGCATGAAGTGACACAGTAAGAAAAATATCACAGCCAAGTTTTGTAGCACCCTCACCAGGTCCTTAAAATAATCTGCCTCAAGTGCAGGGCTATTACAAGATCAGAACGTTGGTTTGATGAACTAAGATGGAAGGTGCTTAGAAAAAAACCCCATCCTCTTGGATACAGGAGATGAAATATGATGGACAGTGTGTGGAATGCTTTCAAAATTCTGCTGTGTTACTGACAGCAGTGGTTTAGATTCACATCCCTCAGCCCCACAACAAAGTCTTCAATGAGTATTCATGTTGCCATTGCCCCTAGAAGAAAAACATCCTTTCCTTAGTCCTTTGCTGTTGGTGTGTTCAGATCCCACCTCACTCCAAACAGCAAATGCTTCAGAGCAGGGTCTCCTTGCTCAGCACTTTATGCACAGCTCCTTGCAGTCCACACAGACAGGAGAGGCATCTCTTATCTCCTCCAAGGAAAACTCTCTGGCTCCTCCTGCACCCTCCCTGCAAGCTGCATTCCCTGCCACCCCCATCTGTGCTGCAGGGTCCCCTCAGCTTGGGCTGAGCCCAGCCTGTGAATTCCTGAGAGCACAGGGAGCATCAGTGGGACACCCACCACGAGTGGGGCATGGCAGGGGGCAGCAGGCAATGTCTGAAGTGCTACCTCCCTTTTAGGTGCCTCTAAAAAGAGTGGCTTTGGGGAGCAGCACACAAAAATTATAATTTTAATTTAAAACTACCCTTTCCTCTAAGCGTGACTCTGGTCTGGGAAGGGCTGGAATGAAATCCCTGGGAATTATTCAGTATAATTCTTAATCACACCTTTCCTGCCTGATAAACACTTGCCCCGTGTCTGTAATTACACAAAACCTCTTTGCAAACCTGCTGGAGGAGAATTTGTTTATTTTTAAGCCCAGGGAGGTAAATGTCATCTTCCATGAATAGCTATAACAACTGGAAGAATGAGGGTATGCTACAGAGTGTCTTTTCTAATGAACAGTATTTCTAATTTTAAAAAAGATTTTCACATGTGCCAGGGCAATGAGCATTTCAGCTACTTGGTGCTGGCCACATTTGAATGATAGGAAGCACTATACAGTAAAAGTGATGCTGAAGCTTTTATATTTTTATTTGCTTTCAATTATTTTTGATAGTAAAATATGACAGCAGGATCATCCACAAATCCTAGAAACCCAGATGTGGGGCTGACACAGATGTGGAGCTGACACAGATGTGGGGCTGACACAGATGTGGAGCTGACACAGATGTGGGGCTGACACAGCCACTGCTGCTCTGCTCAGCCCCTCTGTGCTGCACACAAAACATGTGGGTGCTGTCTGTAAGCTCTGTCTGTGAGCACATCCCATCCCTGCCTCGGAGCTTCCTTCCTCCGTGCATGTGTCCCATCTCAACCCTACAAATTCCTTGGTTCTAATGGCACATTTCTAACACTGGCCTGCCTTCTGGAAAGTGGTGTTACTATATTCAAACCTACCTAGAACTCAGAAATTCTGGAAAATTACCAGCACAAGTAATGTGTTAGCTTTTCAGAAAGAAAGGGCCATGGAGCTGTTTAAACTTTGCTGGAAAAGCCAAGGAGTAGTTGGTTGTTTTATGTAGTCACATATCCATATTTTGAGTTCATGTATGGAAACAACTTCCATTTTTTCTTTGTAAAGTTAAAAAACTTTCTTTAAGGAAGAAAAGTAATATTTTTTACATAAACCTTCTGCCAACTTTTAAAATTCCCTAGACTGCACATTTGCCAGTTTTGTGGTGATCTGGAATACTGTGCAGAAGCAAGGAGTCAGTAACAGATTTTACAACAGACTATGATACCAGATTTAAACTCAGGACTCTTCTCTGTTCACACAAATTATGTGAACATGATGAAGAACATTACCCATGGGCACTGCAAAAGGAGATACATGTGTGTCCCCATCACTTACTAACTAATGTTTTGTACCTCAAATCAAGTTCAGCTCTAGAGCAGAGAAATTGAAACTCCTCCTGATAGTGTCAGCAGGACAATTGGGTTTCAACCCTCCAGGACTCTTGGACTGTGTTTACCAGCACGTCAAACCCTCCAGGCACCTTCACTGCAGATAAAAGGGGAGCAGTGAAGGTGTCCCTGGCCGTGCTGCCAGCAGGGCAGGGGCACTGCCCCACTGCTGGTGTGGCTCTCCCACAGGGACCAGCAGGGCAGGGGCACTGCCCCACTCCTGGCATGGCTCTCCCACAGGGACCAGCAGGGCAGGGGCACTGCCCCACTGCTGGTGTGGCTCTCCCACAGGGACCAGCAGGGCAGGGGCACTGCCCCACTCCTGGCGTGGCTCTCCCACAGGGACCAGCAGGGCAGGGGCACTGCCCCACTGCTGGTGTGGCTCTCCCACAGGGCCGGGGAGGGCAGGGGCGCTGCCCCCCTCCCGGCGTGGCTCTCCCACAGGGACCAGCAGGGCAGGGGCGATGCCCAACTGCTGGTGTGGCTCTCCCACAGGGACCAGCAGGGCAGGGGCACTGCCCCACTGCTGGTGTGGCTCTCCCACAGGGCAGGTGATGGAGCAGCTGGCACAGCCCCTGCCTTGGGAGCAGGGCTTTGAGCTGGGGTATCCTGGGGGGATGCCCACTGACCTGGGGAAGGAGGGACCACATGGGGGGTTAACACCAGACTCCTGGGGCTGGACTGGAGCCTGCTCTCTGTAACTGTGCCAAAAAGCAGCCTTGCTGCTGCCACCCATCTTACAGAGGGGAGGCAGCTTTCCCTGGTCTACCAATGGTCAGGATACTCACACACTTCCTAATTAAAATGTATTTATAGCTGGGTCCTACACTAGCCACTGCTGTTTGCTCCATCCCTTCCTACTCAAACAATCAAGGGGTTTTGCTACAATTGGCAGATGAGGTCTAAGGTGTGGTATTTCACATCTCAAAAGAACCTGCCTGTACCACGCTGTTCAAGGTTCTGGAAGAGCTGTGGTTCCCTGGGTGTGCTGTCCTTCCATTCCAGCCTCTCCAACAGTTTGGGTCTTTGCAGGCATCCTGAAGGTGATTTGCTGCAGAATGAAGGTGTTAAATTCAGTATAGCTTGCACAGCACTGAGACATCTGGCTTCTCTGCTCAGGTGGTTCTGTGGCCTTCTTGAGGGAACACAGTCACTTCATGATTTTCTCTGCAGAAAAACAGTGTTTTGCAAGCATAAAATGGGGCACAACAGAGGGGGGCAGGAATCCTTTAGGAATCTTTCCAGCCCAAGGAGCTCAAGTGCCCTGGCCTTTGCTTCAGCAATGAGATTTCTCTTAGTTCTTCCACTGCACAAAGCTAAACATTTGAGCAAATACTGTGGTTACAGGAATAATAAGAACATTTTTGTTCATTTTTTTGTCTTAGGTTCACAGCACTTTGTGAGTTTAGATTAACTGTTTAGCAGTCTTGTAAACCATTATTATCAGGTCCCAATGTAGCCCCCTAACTCTGCTTTCTCCTTAAAGTCCTCCTCATCCCTCCCCACTTACAATCTGGGCCTGATCTGGGTAACTGTGACACAGATGCTTTTCAATGGTGCAATTCCATTTCTGAATTCCATTTCTGATGTCCCCTGAAATTAGACCAGGGACAGCCAGCCCCTGCAACAGGGAAGAGAAACTCAATTTTTTCCCACATGATTTGTACTGACTCTGCATTTGAGTTTTTTGGCAATGTTAGGTGGCTTGAACTACTTTCATTTTGCTTCCTCTGAGTTAAGGATATTAACAGCTTGATTTCAGCAAGGTATCCAAGTTGGGTGGAGTTTTGGGAGAGATACTCAATTTGATCTTTGAAATGCACTTACAAATGTGGTTATATTAAGAAAAACATGGAATTGTGTTACAAGTAGTGAGACTTTAAAATGTGGTGACAACTCAGAGTGATCACAGATTTAGCTAAGGAGACCACAGGAAGTAGAGCACAACTCTGTGATGTCAAATCCACCTTGTGCTTACACAGGCTTCATTTGGTAAAACCTTTTTGTTTCCAAGAGAAAATCCAGCCAGGTATCCCAAATATATTATATGGGTTTCAACAGTTTTGATTCCAGAGCTGCTCCCTAGTTCTAGGGGGGATGTTTACCCAGTCAGGAACCTTTCTTGGAATTCAATGATCTTATAAAGGGCAAAGTTTAGAAATCTGACTCACATGGGGGCTCCAAAATTCGCTGCTTTTTAGAAATATTTTCTAGTTCCACATGGAGTTTTACTGAGCCATCTGGATAGGAGTCAAACAAATGAAAGGAAGCCAGTCAGGAAGGGCAGCCAATGCTGCATTTCAGCAGGCAAGGCCTTATGTGCCTTTCATGTCCTTCACCCAGGGAAGTCTCAAAGTGTTTCTTGAAGGTAAATTTTGCAGGCAGGTCTGCTCTGTGTTTTCCTGAAACCCTCCTGGATTTGCTAGAGATCTAGAAGGATTCAGGAATCTCATCCTATTGAATGATTTGCATGACTGTGGTCTATAAATCAATATAAAAGGACCACACAAGAATTATTTCACCTACCACTGCCATAAAGGTAAAATAGCTCCAATATCAATCAGCCAGGCCAATAAGGTTAATGTGCTTATATTTAAGAGCCATATTGCTGGAAACTAGTCATGTCAGTAAGAAAACTCCAGCAAATGAACAGATTTGAGCAAGCCCAGAACCTCTGCTGACCCTCAGCTTCTCTTGTCTGTAGGTCCAGTAGGTTTGCACCAGGAAGAAGGGAAATCCTAATGGCAGGTTGGCTTAGTACACCAAAACCTCTGAGATCTGCAGAACAGGGAGACCTTCAAAGATTCTTCATCTCCCTCCCCACTTTATTATATGATTTATCTCCAAATTCAAGAGGATCTCAAACAGCAATTATTGAAGGTAAATGTGCTTTGTGAACAAAGACACAGCAATAAAATGGTTCATATGGAACTTGAATCAAGAATGAAAGGGCAAAATTTAAAAAATCCAGGATTATGTTATCAAATAGGCTCTTTCAAACCTTTTTAGATTACTTGAAAAGGTTAGAAGTTTAACTGATAAATAATTAATCACCACTCTACTGTCTCAAGAGAGGGCCAGCCCTACACTAACTAATTGCTTTATCAATCACCAGGGGGAAGTGTTTAAAAGAATTGTTAATACCATTAGGAGATTAAATGATTGGATGCTAATGCAGAGTAATCTGGATTGCTCAGAAAACTGGGTACACACAAACCAAGTGTGTTGAATACACCAAAATTAACTCAGACATTTGGGGAAAAAGTGCCTTGGCTGTGCTCACCAGAGATGCACTCACCTCCATCCCTAGGGGGAGGATCGAGCTCAGGAACCAAGGACTCCAACAAACACTTGCTCAGAGCAGCTCAAGGACAGCTCCTTCTACATCTTATGGATAGAAAGACTAAAGACATCGTTGTGAATAAATATACAATGATTTCCCCTCAGAAATAAACTGGTACTCCAATGCAGACACTATCAATCCTTATCCAGAATGAGACTATTTCAGCAGGGGCTGTCTAGCCCAGCCTGCAGCAGACTCTGCCCATGTCCACTCTGGCTGGAGCTGAAGGGTGTTTCAAAGAAAGCTTTCAGTCTAAATCACATCTCTGCAGGCTGAGGGAGATGTTAAAAACTGGTGAAGATTTCAAGCAAATGCCAAATATTGCATTGCAGGGAGTGGCAATGTGCCTTTGCAAGAGGCTGGGAAGGGATGATGTGCTCAGGCTGTGGGAGAAGGGCGAGGGGTGGGGGCACAGGAGAGGGCACTGGGGCTGCTGTGCCTTGGGAGCCCAGGAATTGGGAACACTGAGAGCAGAGGCTGAGCTGGCAGTGCCTCAGTCCTGGCTCCTGCAGAATTCCCAGGGTTCTCCAATCTGTGCAGCCTGACCATGATGATGCCTAAAGGTTTGGGGTGAATTTTGTGGATTTTTGGAATTTTAGAGGTATAGGTTTCTTGCTCACATATTAAGGGGTGTTTGGAGTTGCTGAAGGGATTTTCTCACATATTCTTGGGCTTTCTGAAGGTCGTGGTGTTTTTCAGAGCCACCTGCAAGATAACTTGAAATCAAAACAATAGAAGAGCCCAGAAACCATTGGAGGGGGTCCAGGGGGCACAGCCCAGGACCCTGAGGGGTGGACCACTGGGCAAAAGTAGAAATAATGATTGGTTATGGATATCTCCTATGTTAATTGTTTAGAAGGGTATAAAAGTTGTAACCCTACTGAGGGCGGGGTTCTTCAGGGATTTCGGATGTGGGGGATCCTCGTCGACCCGCGCGCGTTTGGTGGGCCCAGCAGAGACACGGAGTCTCCGATCTCCCAATAAAGGTCTTGTCTATCTTTCTCCATTGATGTTTGTCTGAGTGCCTATTTGCCAGGATTTCAGGCATCAATGAAATCCCTGGGCAGGCAGTGTCTGGCAGCAGGACACAGGGCTGTGCTGAGCCCCAGGTTTTTGGGGTGTCCCCTGCTCCCCTGGGCTGCAGCAGCACAGGGAGGGCACACACAAAATGCTACCAAACAGATCCTTTAGAAATAAGTTAATTTTATTGAATAGGCATTAGAGCTTCTCTCAGTTTCAAAGAATGGAGAAGCCAATTCACACAGATTACAGAGCTATCAGTTACTTTGAGTAATCTTTCATAAAAGAAAGAAATGAAATACAGTTCTGCTATAAAAAGTGCCACAGTTATACTGGAAGGTTTTCAAAACAAAAGCAAGTTTTTCTACCTATTGCAAAAATCAGTTTAGTGCTTTAATACTTTACAAAGTAACAATCCAACTGCTAAAAACAGCTCTTACACATCTTCTTTGTCAAAGTATGGATCAGATTAAAAATGACATTTAAATTGAATTTGAATGACAACAGCATGTAGAAAAGGTTCGCAAGAACTCACAGTTTTCATAACAAAAAATAGTCATTATCCTTTAATGTTAATTAATGTTCCTGTTTCTTTTGGACAATGGATTCAAATGATATGGCAGTCAGCTTCAACATGACCAACTGTTTTCTTTGCAGATGAAAGGAACGGCAACAAATCATGTCTTGAAATGAGGAATAGGGAGCCGAATGGGAAAAGAGAAGTTCACTCCTTTCATATGGGATAAAAGTTTTGCACGAAAATGGTCAAAGAAGACACCTGAAAAGTCGTTTTAGCTTTAAATAGATTTCTGTAATAGCTATTATATTGTTTATTGAAATTCTAAATCAATCTTTGCTAAGAGAGTATAAATTTAGAGAAGACAAAAAGAAACTCCGACTCTGAAAAATGAGAAAGGTGGTAAGACGACCACGAATTTGAATTCTTAGCCAACAAAAATCAGTGAGACTTACTTTATTTCTCATTAACATTTCCTTAAGCCCCAGTGAGAGCCAACTACAACCTTTCTTTGGAATAGGGACTTCAAGTACAAATAGTTTATTGGACATTTCTATGGGTTACAAAATGCCGAGTTTGCCCCGTTCTTAGAATGAGTCACATTACCTGTTCTGGAATTTTAAACTTCATAGAATTAGCTTTGTTATAATTGAACAGAGATCCTCCATTAATGAGCAAATGAACTCCTGGACCACGAGTGGGACATTTGAGTTCCTTTAATTCTCATCTGGGGAGACAATCCACTCTATAAGCAAACTGAACTGAGAAAGCCAAATCTCCTTATTGGAAAACCTACCACAGGCTTTAAGGACAAGGAGCTTTAGAATTTGTCTAAGAAACTAGAAGATGAAGATAAAAATGTTTGCAATAGCAAAAAAGATGTACAAACAATTTTGGGGGGATATTATACAATAGCAATAATAATGTTATGATGAATTCACTCCATACACTTTTGTGTCTAATACTTCAGGCTGTCCTTCGAGGTTTGCCCCTGTCTGAGAGACATTGGAGTTCAATAATACAGAGTGTCCAGTGGCAGAAACACATGTAAACAGCATTGATATTTTCAAGGTTTCATTCACCTTCTTTCATATAAAAATGTTAGTCAGAAGAATCAGTGAGGAAGGGCAAGGCCTTCCAAGGAGAACAAAAGTCTTTCAGCCCCACGAGAGGCAACTTCAAGGCATTATGAAAATTTATAACAGTATTTTATGTCTTAAAATTGAATGAAAAGTAAAACTCCAGATGGATTCTGAAAGGAAGAGCTCTATGCAGATTTGAAAAGCTGCTCCATGGCTGCTTCATCGTGCTGAGCCTGGCACATTGTAAATGCAGCAGGAATGAGCAGGCTAAGGGCAGTGGGCTTGGGAAAGACACAGAAGGCATTGCTGCTTCCCAGGGAGGAGCACAAACCTAAGCTAGATCCTTGGGAGAGAGTTTTAGGCAAAGCTGGCCCAGAATGCCATGGTTGGGGATTTCCAGCTGCTTAGGTCTGTGTGGCTGATTTTATCCACTGTTTAGTCTGGTTTAAATGCTGTTTGTTCTCCCTGCTCCTGGTGACCAAGCAGAGCCCAGCACGAGATACTGCACACACCCCATGGGCATTATACCAAAAAAAGGCTGTATTTACAGTACAAATAAACAAGAAAGCCATTGCTTCATTCCTGGTAGCATTAAAAGTGCCCCTAATTTGCAGAGCTGAGACAAGAGCACCCTGTGACACCCCCAGGGCTGTGGTTCATTCAGACCTGGTTGGGAGCCCACCCCAAGGAGCTGCCACCTTTGGCTGCTGCATCTCCTGTGAGCCCAAAGCATGGGCAAGAGGCTTTGTGGTACCTAAACCTGGAGGCAGATGGCAACAGGGCAGTGTTCCACATCACCTTTACTGCAAAGATACTGGCCAGGTCACCTTTACTACCAAGATACTGTCCAGACACCACGGCCAGAATGCATCTTTGAAAGGCAGGAGTGCCCAGACCTGCTGCTTTGGCCAGGCTGGCCACGGTTCTCAGGCTCCCAACACACTGTCAGCCTTCACCAGGCAAAGTTTCTGCACCGAGGGGTTCCAACTTTATTCTGTGGCAAAGAAGTTACATGGAATTTACCCATAAAGGTGGCTTTTGTCTCTCAGCTTGCCCAAGAGGGAAAGGGCAATTCCATTTTCATGTTAATACTAATTTTGCATATGAAAAAAGGAAGAACTGGCTCACTACACTAACATCCAAGTTTAATCTTTACACTTCCCCCATTCCCTTTTGCTTTGTTTTGTTGTTTGGGGTTTTTTTAATTTTATTTTTTTTAAAGAAATGAGATTTGAAAGGGCAAAACGCCGACGAAAGACACAGCACACACTGGAGTTAGGCACTGTTTAGTTTCAACACTGGGTCCTGTATTTTGCAATCTCAGATAATTTTGCCACTAGAATTTTCTTTGTTTAAAAAGGGAAGAAAACTTCCTTTACTCCCTTCTTCCCCGACAGCAAACCTCTGCACCAAGGGAAGAGGCTACATTCGATGCAGAGATGAATGGCAAAACATTCCTCTGTTTTCCAGGAAGATCAACAAGACTTACAGTCTTTACAGGAAAGAGATTTTGATACATCTTAACTATTTTCCCTCTTTTTAGGATGTTGGTGCCCTGGGTACCCCACAAGATACCATTCTCTCTGTTTTCACTCCATCTCCTCTTTGGAATGAGGCTTCCTGACATGCTGACACTTATCAAAGAATCTCAACTTTTTAAAGAAATTTATGTTAAGATTGGGGGTTATTCAGACAAATAAGTGTCCACAGACCAGAGCAGCATGGAGGGGTTTGCAGCCATGGGGAAATGAGGAGGTGGGACAGAGGCTGCATCCACTTAAGTGACTCTCAGGCCCCAGAGAGTCATCATTTTAAGGCTGTTTGGGACATGGTGGCTCTGACTCATATTGTCTGTCCCAGAGTGCAAATGTGCATCAGCCATTTCAGTTCTCTTGATACAGTGCATGCATTCAGGCCATGGGAGAGAAAACAGACATTAGAACAGCACATTCACTTGAGAGGAAAAATCCCAATCAAGCAAAACTATGGGTCATGATATCCAAGAAAAAATAAGGTCTTGCATCCCCCCCAGCCAGGGGAATAGAGTAGTCCCATTAAAAATGCAACAGTTAAACATGTGTTGGTACAAGGCAAGTCTCTCCATACTCAAACAATCACTTGATGAATAAGCCCAATTCATACATGGAAAATCACTAAGGAGAAAATGTAACCTTGACTGAAGAGCAGAGTGTTAATAAAGACAAGCCCTGAATGTGTGTTGGATTAACCCTCACTCCCTTTTCTGGAGCTGAGAGGGAGCTTTTCCTCCCCCAGAGAGGGATGCTCAGCACATCCCAAACCCAGGCTCTGTCAGGCCAATCCAGAGGCAGAATCAGCATTGGGCATCCACTCTGGAGAAGTTTGGTTGCAGTACAGACCTCAGTTCCAACACACTAAACCACAGAAGTTAGGGAATCTTAAAAACTACACAGACTCCTAATTTAGCATATGCATTAGTTTGGGATGTCTTTTTTTTGCACCGTTCATCAGGAATTGATATGCACAGTACAAAGAACGAGGAAGAAATAAAACCTGAACCCTTCCATCTGCAAGAAGCTAATGCATATTCGAGATACATTCAGCCACAATGGGTCTGCCAATTAGTGATTACATTTCTATGATTTAGAATGATTTTCTTCCCACAGATGCTAAATGATTGCACACCTTATTCACTCTTGATCTTCACTCTAAAGGAATAATAAATCTCTGATTCTGTTGGGTTGGTTTTTCTTTAAAAAAAAAGCAAACTAATCCTACTCCTGTGGGTTCAGGGTGTACTATGAATGTCCCAAGTCAATCAATATCTGCACGGAAATGTTTCATTTGGTAAGGAAATTTTTAGATTAATGTTTATTCAGAAGCTGTTTATAAAAGTGGCTATTGCTGGGGACTGGAAGGAAGAGTGGAATTAAATAGGGAGGAGTAGTGTTGTACCAAAATATATAAAGAAAAATTTAAAGCTTTTCAATTAAGAAAAAATCTGTATATTCAACTCACATCAGGTACAGACGTGCACAACAGACAGCAGTTAGAAACAACAAGTACATTTACAAAGCTTTCTTGTCACGGTTCATTTCTACCAGCATTTCTGAAAGTAACCCACTAAAATGATGACCCTGTTTATAATAAAGGCGCAAAATATTGCTCTGTAGCAGATTTGGAAAATAATATAAAAATAATTTCTATATTACAATTTAAACTTGGCTTGTAAAATTCCAACATAATACAGCCTTAAGTCTACAAATAGAACATACTTACAAACACCTTTGTGTTGTTCTCCTCTCGTTTTTAACAATATAATATTTGAACCATATACACTGGAAATCCATGTGCAAATTAAAATAGGTACTAGTGTCTGTCACTGGAATAATTTCAGTTGATGCTCCACATGTTTGGTGACCCTCCAGGGAAGCTGCCATGCCCTAAAACAAGGACTCTCAAATACACTGACAGAGACTTAAACACCACCAAGCTGAAAAGCCATCCACGATCAGCATCAGTTCTTTGGCTGCTCTGGACCTGTGTGGACTGGAGATTCCTGGGGTTTCTATGAACTTGTGGGTTCTGCCCTGTGCAAAACACCCCCAGTGTGATGGAGACCCTCAGGAGCTCACACTCTACTGTCACATCCAGCATTTCAGATGTTGATGAAGCACCTGATTTAAGGCCCCCACGACTACTGGAATTGTGTCCCCAGGTTTCAGGGGACAGCAGATTGAGCCCAAAGAGGCCTAAGGCTTCCCTTGCTGCCCAGCAAAGTTCTCACTGATTCTCTGGCTGGCAGAGTCACATCAGGAACAAACACTGGCTGAAGGCTCAGCCCTTGGCCAAAGACACTCCTGCTTTTCCTTAACCCTCTCTGGAAGCTTCTGGAAAGGAGCAGCCTCCTTGGTGCCAGGGAGACCGGCTGGGTGGGAGAAGTTGAGCACCAGTGGAAGTGTTTGCAGAGTTGGAGAGTTGGAGGGCAGTGTTTTGTCAGTCTGTGCTGTGCATTAGTTGATACCCACACACATCACCGAGGAGCAGAAGCCCCTGCCCTGCCCCACCCACCCTGCTCTCACTGCACAGCTCAGCCCCACCACACACGACTCTCAACTTGGCCTGTTTAGACCTCCTGCCAAAGAAGCAACACAAAACTTTTCAAGTAAAGCATCTTTCTTTCACTGATGCCCTTAATGTTATCTCTGACCCAGGAAGAAGCAACTAATTGCTAAAGAAATCTGGGACAATATTTCCATTGCATTTATAGAGCAAAAAGTTAATCAATTGTTTTAAAATCCAAAACATCTGGAGTTACTTTTTATAATCTACAAAACTTTCTTCTGAAAGAGCTGCTTGTGTTCCACACACTACAACTGAGAGCCACCTCTGAAAATATACTTGTAAAGTCTAGCAATGGTTTATTAACTCCTTATAAAGCATTTTAAATGGAACTTTAATATAAAGTGTGACTGAAACCCGCTATGTATCACAGGCATCCTCTCTTACAGACCTTTGTATCAGAGTTCAGGAACAAACTAAAAGAATTGCATAATAGTTTTAAGCCTTTTTTACATTAGAAAAATTGCACATTCACACATTAAAAGAATTGCAGCTTCCTCCAACCTAAACATCTCCTGGTGAGTTGGATCTATTGTGGGAAAGTGTAACCTCCCCAGTATTTAGTCTGCACTTCTGAAATCTGGACAACAGTGCTAAATGTTGAATCACTATCAAGGAGAAGGGGGGAGAGGGGAAAGCACATTCATTTGCAAAAATTTATGTGTGTATTGCAGTCACTTGAGTTCAGAAGGGAACAAGTGGGGTCCCCCAAACCAGCCCTGGGTCCTGCACAGCTGGGACGAGGAGGGAGCTCTGCAGGTACACAGAGGGCAGGGCAGGCACAGGAAAGGACTGCACCTTCAATTGGCAGGAAAAAAGGAGAACTACCAGGAAATTTTGGGTAGATCTTAACAGGCATTGTAGCCTGCAACTTCTTTTCAACTGCCAATGTTAAGGGACAAGAGAATTGTAGGATATTTGAAGAGAGTTCTAAAAGAAAACAGCCATTAGAAAATTATTCCACGATATTCCATGAAAAGGATTCTGAGGAACCAGGCACAACTAAAGAGTGATCTGTCAGCATTTCATATAATAGGGATTTTAAAATGAGCTGTCCAGTGGTGGTAAATATTTCTGGAAATATCTGAGTGTCCCAAGGATGACAATGAACACTCAAGTTTGGTATCCCACACAGACAAGCCTGTTATTATTCAGAAGACCAATTAATTTTTCAAACAATCCAACATACAGGTACTACCTATTCAATAATTTAGAACAGTGTCCTTTCTCTACACCCTGACCAGTTGTCAATCCCTTTCTTTTGTGAGCAGAAAATTTTTAAATCATACTACTGAAACAAATCCTTTGAAAAAAAAAAAAGGGAAATGGCACATTCTCATGGTAATTGCTTATTTTTACATATGTGCTGTTACTTTTTTCCTCATTAGGAAAGGATATAACGCATTTAAATAGATGGGCTGGCACGGTTTGCTGCTCATATAATATTTCTTAAGCACAACTTTAGACAGAAGTGATTCTCAGAGCATCAAATGCTACTCCTACTCTAATGCCCTAAGAATTCTTAAATATTTCTGGGTTTTGTGAAGTTTTATCCTGCCACTTTTCTCTGTCTCAGCAGCAAAACCGATCAAGTATAATATTTGATTTATTTTAACATGATCTGGCTAGTTTTAGCATAATTTACAATCCCAAATTCTTTGACAATCAGCAAACCAAGATAGGACACTGCTCACCAGTGCATGCAGCTGGAGACAGGGATTGAGGACTGCCTACATTGGGGACACAAGTCACATGGAGCTCTAACACACACCAGGCTTTCCCTTTTGATACCGAAGGCAAGTTCAGTAAGACTCAGTACATGCTCAGAATACAGCAAGGAATATGAAGTACAGGTCTGGATTCATGGGACAGTTAACGTGGCAAAGACCCTCACTTTTTACAGTGCTTAAGGGACTTACTTTGAAACCTCCCATTCAGCAGGAAACCTAAAAATATTTTAAGTATGTGCTCAGTTCCACCAGTTTCAGTGGGACTTTGGAAAAAACTCCTGTGCTTTTCCTGCCAGCCAGCACACAGCAGGGGAAATTGGTGCATCTTGTCTCACAGCTGACTTTAGGGCTGGTTTTGGGGTTAATCAGGACTCACTGTGTGCAAGTGAAATGGTGCCACCCATGGCAAGAGGAAAAATTGGGGTCCAGCAGAAAAAGAACCAGAAACAACCATCTTTGCCAAAGGATTTTTCCTGTGAGGGCCAGAAAGATGCAATTCCATAGTGAGGAAGGCAGAACTCCCGTTGTGCCCCTTTGGGTGGCAGAGCAAGCCCTGAAGGCAGCACCTCACCTGCTGGTGGGAAATGAGCTCTTAAAGAAGCCCCCCTGGGAAGCAGAGAGTGAATGGGTCATTGTTGGAGGGCACCAACCCCAGAGAGTTCTGGCACCACATCGGGCCACTGATGGTGGAGGGAGCAGGAACAGCCAGGACTATCAGCAAGAAACCCACCTCACATCATTCATCTCCTTCACCCACATCTGCAGGAGCTGCAGAAACGTTTCTGTGAGCAAAGTTTCATTTTCACAAGTCCTGCAAACCCTCCTGTACATATTTGGGTATCAGAGTGTGCAAAGTGTGCTGAGCTGCCCTTCCTGCTGGAGGGGTCCCCCAGCCAGCTGGGACCCTCCGGGAGCACCAGGGAACAGGGGGAGCCAACAGTCCTCAGGAAAGGCTCAAGTAGTCAGGCCTGCAATAATTATCACTCAGTAATGTTGAGAAACGAATAAATAAATAATGATTAGGTTCATGCACTAGCTAAGGGAATAAATCAATGCATTACCTTTCTTTTGACAAGCAGTTCGTTCAGATCTAAAATGATCCTGAATTTCCTAC
Source organism: Campylorhamphus procurvoides (assembly GCA_013396655.1). NCBI lineage: Eukaryota > Metazoa > Chordata > Aves > Passeriformes > Dendrocolaptidae > Campylorhamphus > Campylorhamphus procurvoides. Next base: position 880,356 of record WBMV01009113.1, on the reverse strand, counting down.
TGGTCATCAAATCTTCCAAATCTAATAAAATTTTTGTATTTTAATTTTATTTTAATATTTCTCTGCATTTCAACAGCAAGGAAAATATTTTTGAAATTCAGGTGCTGCAAAATGTACTATGTGGGGGTTTGGGGACACGACCTCTTGAAAGTCATAATGAATGTTTTTATAAAACCTGCTTAAAAGTTCAGTGCAAACAAAAGTGGCTCAAATCTGTTTTTTTTTTTTAAGGAAATATAGAAATAATTTGTAAGAACTTAAAATTAGGAAGAGCTACAGCCCTCACAAATGCAGCCCTTTCACTCCCAGTTTTCCAGACTCACTCCATTCCAGACTGAAGTAACTACAACCATCAGTAGCAATGCAATCTGCTGCCATGTTCAAAATATGCAGGATGCAAAATCACCACCCTCCTGGAAACAAAGGCTATGAAAAATCTGGGTTTACTGAGGAAAAAAATACTCTCCTCATAGCTCTATCATTTCAAAGGTCTGCAGGGCAGACATGACCCTACCACAACACCACGTCTCTGCTATTATGACTTTCCCCTCTCATTCTACTACCTGAGTGATGTCAGTGTAAATTCAGGCACCATTAGTAAATTTTTGACCAAACATATACACAGCACTGACAAAGGAGTAAACAACCCTTCAGCTTACCAGTATATGTAAAAAAGACACTGACAAAATGGAAAATAATACTTTTTTATGATAAATTAATCCTATTATTTCCTCATTGCCCCAGAAAAGCGAAAAGCTAGACACTATTTACTCATCAATCCTTTATTCTTGTTTTAAGGGTTCCTTTTACTGCAATCCAACACTGTTTACTCTGTAAGTAAGAAAATGGTAAAACTAAGTGGTGAGGAAGGCTCCTCAATGCCTGTGTCCCTTGCTGTCCCTCTCCCTGCGCTTTAGCTCCTCTTTGTAGCAGTAGGAACAGTAATTGTCAGTCTCAGGGCGACCGTAAAAGGAGCAGTTCTCCTTCTTGCAGCGGTTCTGCTGGATGGAATAGATTGGGCAAACTGTGCTTCTGCCTTGGTTTTTCTCGTTGTTCAGCCAGGTCTGAGGGGCGTCCTCGTCGGCGTATTCCAAGCAGTCTCTGATGTCCCCCGTGTTGAAGCCATTGGTGTAAGTCTGGGACTTGTGTTCGGTGGGCATGGCAAAGCTCAGCGACTCCACCGTGTTCACCGTGCGGATCCCCGGCAGCCGGGCCGGGCTGTAGCTCTGCGAGGACAGCGACCTGTTCTGCTGGGGGTACGTGGCACACGTTTTCAGGGTGCCCACCACTGGCTTGTAGGTGTCGTCTTGGAAGCTCGATGGCTTGGAGTTGACATCATGCAAATGGATGACACTTTGCCTTTGGACGGGGGGAGTATGGCTATAGTGGGCAGAGACTGGGATGGGGCCACTCCTCTTGGCACTGTTACTGGGGGAGGAAAAGGACCCAGGAGTGGGACTAGTGCGATCTTTAAACTTTAAAACCAGTTGAGTCGTATGGCTTTGAGGCAAGACGGGTGATGCCCTATCCTGAGGAGATGGTTCTAATTTTTCTTTTGAATACGCTTCTGGCTCCAGTTTCCTACTGGCTGAGCCATTGAGTGCAGCCTTTTTCTCAGTTTCCTTTCTTTTCTGTTCCTGTTCTGCATTGAAACGCTCCTGGGCACTGGTCAGGTAATAGCCAATCATCTCCTCGTGGAACTGGTGCCTGTGACTGGTCAAAAGCAGGCCAGCAAAAATAAACTTTCGCTCGCCTTGCATGGCAGCTCTCAAGATGTTCAGGCTGAGTTTCACGTCGGTGCTGTACTTCCAGGGGTCAGCCTGCTTGTCAGAGAAGGGCTTTGTATTCCCCTTGTCAGTGGGGGAGCTGCTGGCTCTGTCAGTCGGAGATGGGGTGGTCTTTTCAGACGGAGACGTGCTTGCAGACTGTCCAGACTCCTCTTTGCTCCCCTTTCGAGACTTGGACTTCTTCTCTTTGACTTTCTCTGCCGTGTCCCCATTTTTGCCGTTCCCTGAATTGGCTCTGCTCATTTTGCCGTGCACCAGGCCCCCGAGACCACCCATGTTCTTTTTCAGTTTAATTCCCAGGGTTTTACTGAGGCTTCCTATTTTATTGGCAACTGAATCCGTCCTGGTTTTGTCTTTATCTTTCCTTTGTTTGTCCTTTTCCTTTTCTTTACTGTTTTTGCCATTATTGCCATTGGAATTACTACAGATGGAATCTCGGTCCGAGTCCATTGAGTCAGCCAGAGACTGCACGTCTTCCCCAGCTGAAGCTGTAGGGGATTCTGGTTGAGCCAAAGGGGCCTGCTATGGAGAAGTAATTATAATTAGATACAGAAAATCAATTTTATGCAGAAACCAGCGCCAAAAAATCCCCCCAATTCAATACTTTGGCATGGATTTTAAATATATTTTTTAATTTATGCACTGACACGTGTGACATTTTCTTCACCAAATAAAGCTTATCTTGCTGTGCTTACTACATATCTTGCTTGTTCCCACAGTAGCTATTGTGGAACAGAGGCCTTTCCCTGGGGGGCTGCGACAGGCAGTGTGTGAGTGACAGAGGGGAGCTGTGACACAGCCTCCCTGCGGGCACAGACACCACCACACCCACTGCCCCCTCCACAGGCAGCATCTGCACCCAGCCTGTCCCGGAGCCAGCAGGGAAAGGGACTGCTCACACTGCATGGAAGGGAAACGAGGTGCTGCTGAAAGCTCCCAGGGGGATACAGCACACACACCTGCCTGCAGCAGCATTTCAGAATTCATTATGGCCAAACCCCAACTTATTTCAATTGATTTTTCAGTGTTCGCGTGACAATCAAAGGTACAACGCACCAGAGCTAAACACTTCACCTGAAATAATAAACATTAACCTTAAGCAAGTAAGCTGAGGAATACAAGGATGTGCATTCATGCTTCTTGGAAATGCAGTGCAGACACAACCAGTGTCACAAGTCCTGCTCCACTTTGCATTTTAGGTAACAGGATAAAACATCTTTCTTGAAAATGCCCTAACATGGGTCCTGGGGTACTTTAAAGCAGGACTCTGGTCATTTACTTCTGCAAAACTCAGTCTTGCTTTCAGGCACCATGAAGGTAAAACCTGCCAGAGGTAAATATGAAACACTTCACTAACCACAAGGGGTCAGGCAGGGCAAGCACTGGAGATGTATTTACTTCTGGTACAGCAATCCCTGCCTGCTTCTTGTCCCTGGGGACTTACCTGTCCTGTCTGTCAGGGATCCTGACCCACCTGAGCTGGGAGCAGAGGTGTCACCCCACAGGCAGAGGTGACAGTGCTGCAGTGACCTGGTGTGTGAGCAGGGACAGCTCAGGCTCCACAGGTTTCAGACTCACCACTTACAACTACAGGACCATTTTGCCTCTCCTTTTTCTGATGTGGTAGTGACTACTGGTAAAACTGTAGAAAAATGGATTTTCTCCCTCTTGCAGCTTGTTAAATGCTTTCTCATTTTGTGTTCTCTTCCTCTGTTCAAGCCCCATCTGTGTAGGCTGCCTAAATCACCTCCAGCCTCTCCTAGTAACCTTTGGCCTCCAGACTAACCCCTCAATCTACTCAATGCAATTTGCAGAGAAATTTGCAGCTGAAGAGGTGCCAGCTGGGCATGGTTCTAAACCAGCTCTCTGAAGGAGCCAGCCTCCAGTACAGAGCCAGTCTGTGGCCTTTTGTCAGCCACTCCAAACTGGGAGCTGGCCAGGGGTGCAAATGCATTCTCAGAAAGAGAAAGGAGTTAGGATTGGTGACCTAACAGTGGTATTAGGAGAGCAAGCCAAAGTTCTGAGAAAACAATGGTGAGAAAAGGTTTCTTTAAGCTACGCAGACTACTGAAATATGGAACAGAAAGCATAAGCTAGAAAATACATTTCAGCAAAAAATATATAAGCAACAGTGCTATTAAAACACATGACCAGATCAATCTATAAGCCTGACTGTGGTGTCAGTGAGCCATGAGTGGCTCATCCCTGCTGCTGGGACATGGAGGTGTTTGCAGGCAGCCTTCCCCGCTCAGCACCCTCCCCAGCCTTGCCTCTCTCATCTTGTCTGAAGCAAGGGCACATTGACCTTACCCGTGTCTCGGATGGGATGCGTATCCACGTTACATTCATGTAGCTGTGCAGGAGATTAAGCTTTGCCTCAAGAGACAGAATCAAACTAAAGATGAAAAAAAGAAGGGAACGAAGAGTCAAAAAGCCTGAAAGGAAAAGCAACACTTCATAACAGGGAGAGATGGAACAGCAGCCTGAACTGTGACTGTCACCTGGACACCCACCCATGACTTCTGCCAGGTAACCAGAGAACAAGAACAAAGCCCTCGCAGCTCTCCCACTACTCCAACCAGGTACAGCTCAAGACATTTTACTGCTTAACACTGAAGTTACAGAAAGGTCTTACTTGGCCAGTCTGGTGTTATCATTGTCATCTTTTCCCCACTCCCAGTCTTTCCCAGGGTCGACCGCAAAGTGCAAAGGCAGTAACTTGTGTTCAGAGTCAGTCAGGGGGATCACGGCTGAAGCAGAGAAGAAACAGGGATTGGGGTGGGGGGAACAAAAATCACAAAGAGAAGAAAAGACTCAGATGTGAAAAGCAGAATTGCTGCTTCAGGGAGGGCAGAATTCAAGCGTGTTGCAGAATTGCCTCATCAGAGCACCACAAATGATCTGTACTGGGCTCCATTTGCCTATTCTCATTTTTGTGCAGTAGAGGAGGAGAGGGAGAGGTTAATACACTGAGTGCTCCTGGAGTGCACCACAGTCACCTGTGCAGGAGGGGAGACCTGTAAAAGACCAACATGGCCACTCTATAATGCACAATAAACATTTCCTGGAGACGGAGTCATTAGAATACCAGAAAGCAATAAAAAGTAGCAATATTCCTGCCTGTCTCTCAGAATCACAGATTCACATACTTGGTCATTATTTTGCCTTTTCAGTTTTTCACCTTTTTGTTTTGCACTGTCAAAGAAATAAAAATATATTGGTATCAGCAGCAAGAAACAAAGCAAAAGGCAGTTACAGAAATTTGGCCCCCAACTGTGAATTAATGTAATTGAAGAGCATAGATCAACATAGATATATGTGGGTTAAGAGGTCAGTGTAAGGCCTGTCTTGAGTGTAGTGAAAAGACCATAAGTGCTGTTATATCCCAGCGTGGCAGTTCTGACTTTTCTGTTCCTTCCCCTCTCTGGGAGGGCTCTGCCTTCTGACACCTCTCTTAATGACTCTGCTTTATACTCAGCATGCAGGGACCACACTCTGATGTTAGAGTGTCTACCATTCATCACCAGCAAGAAACTAAAACAGTCAGCTTTAATTAAAGCCACCAATTTGCTTTCATTTCATTAGGAAGAAAGGTGAAAGCTGGTGAGGCCCTGGGTAGGATCCTCAGCATGGTGCAGTTTGCTGCTGCTCCTCTGACAACCATTCAAGAATTTGATTTTCTACACTAGAACCCTTAAGAACTTCACCTAAGTGTTCATTGCAGCCAAGGCAAGTGGCAAAGAAACCTGGAGAAATGACCCAAACACCACAGCACACTCAGTTACTGAAACCTGATTGCACTGGTTGTATTTTCTGCAGTCCAGAAATCACACATTGCCAAAACAAAGGTGTAGGATTTTTGGTCCAGTGCTGTTCCTCATGGAGCAGAACCCAACAATTCCAAGTGTGCAGTGGCTGCAGGTGGGGAGGCCAGTGCTGTTCATCCCCCCAGGTGTGTCCTGAGTTCGGTGCTGTTCATCCCCCCAGGTGTGTCCTGAGTTCGGTGCTGTTCATCCCCCCAGGTGTGTCCTGAGCTCTCTGCTGTTCATCCCCCAGGTGTGTCCTGAGTTTGGTGCTGTTCATCCCCCCAGGTGTGTCCTGAGCTCTCTGCTGTTCATCCCTTAGGTGTGTCCTGAGTTCGGTGCTGTTCATCCCCCCAGGTGTGTCCTGAGCTCTCTGCTGTTCATCCCCCAGGTGTGTCCTGAGTTCGGTGCTGTTCATCCCCCCAGGTGTGCCCCGAGCTCTCTGCTCTTCAGCCCCCTCTGCTTTTGCATCGCTGCAGAACGCGCAGAAAACCCGAAACCGCCCCAAATCCCTCGGGAACGCCGCCCCCCGGCGCTCGGAGCGGGGAATGCGGGAACTGCTCCCCGGCCCGGCCGCGAGTGCAGCAGGGAGAGCGGCGATTCCCGCACATCCCGCTCCCCCCGCACACCCCGCATGGTGGAATGGCCGGGCTTCCCCTGCTGCGTTCAGGGCAGCAAAGGGACTGGAATCACTGGGACAACAATTAACGTGCTTCCTATTCTGCCAATTAGCTGAATCACCAGCATGGCTGGGCTGACAGCTGCCCTTGCAGTGCAATACCTCCATCATTTAGAGGATGAAGGCAACTTAGGAAAGAGCATTATAAGTCTACAACCCAACAGTTCACTTCTGATAGCACNGGTGTGTCCTGAGTTCGGTGCTGTTCATCCCCCCAGGTGTGCCCCGAGCTCTCTGCTCTTCAGCCCCCTCTGCTTTTGCATCGCTGCAGAACGCGCAGAAAACCCGAAACCGCCCCAAATCCCTCGGGAACGCCGCCCCCCGGCGCTCGGAGCGGGGAATGCGGGAACTGCTCCCCGGCCCGGCCGCGAGTGCAGCAGGGAGAGCGGCGATTCCCGCACATCCCGCTCCCCCCGCACACCCCGCTCCCCCTGCACATCCCGCTCCCCCTGCACATCCCGCACATCCCGCTCCCCCCGCACACCCCGCATGGTGGAATGGCCGGGCTTCCCCTGCTGCGTTCAGGGCAGCAAAGGGACTGGAATCACTGGGACAACAATTAACGTGCTTCCTATTCTGCCAATTAGCTGAATCACCAGCATGGCTGGGCTGACAGCTGCCCTTGCAGTGCAATACCTCCATCATTTAGAGGATGAAGGCAACTTAGGAAAGAGCATTATAAGTCTACAACCCAACAGTTCACTTCTGATAGCACCTGACTGTACAGGTAAGAGAAGTGGGAATGGAATCCATGGGAGCTGATGATGGAGAGCCTGCACCAAAGAACTGCCACACAACTGCAGCAGTCTCTTTGGGATGAAAAGTTCAAAAAGGAAACAGGAGTTTCTTTTCTAAGGGCAGCTTGAAAATAACCCATTTTCACATAGTTCAATAGTAATAATTCTTTATAAACAAATATTCAAGAAATTATTTTTAAACATCACTGTTATCAGTGATACTGAAAATAGAGTATTAAAATACTATTAAAAATGCTTAGTGATACTTCATTTTATTAAAATACTAAATTAAGTACAAAACAAAGCTTAGAGCTGATTGTCTATAGCACATCAGTGTTGTCTTAACTCCTGTACACCTTCTGTGTCTCCACCTTCACACAGAAATAACTTAGTCTGAGCTGAGTGGTGTCTGTGCCCTCATTCTGAGGTATAGTCTGAGGCTGGTAGGAAGCACCTATACAATGCAAAATACATCTGCTAAAGTAAGGCAGTTCTAAAATTCTGTCTTGTCTGTGAGAGATTTCCTTTCTCAGGGAGCTCTCTTTGATAGCCAGGGTTCCTGTAGGATTCCCCACGTTGGTGGCACAAAAGTCCTTTTATGTTGTACCTTCAGGCAGGATCCCTGACCCCGATTTCCAAAGGAACCCCCAGCCTGCAGCACCTCCCTGAGGCCCAGTTACAGCACAGGGTGCAGTGTGTGGTTACACCTGGCTTTGGGAAGGCTCCTGCTGGACCCACACTGTCTGGAGCACAGCCCACAAGCCCTGCCACCAACACACGGGATGCTTCACAAGTACTTCATCCAGGGCAGTTTGAGACACACAGGGAGGACTTTCCTGCCATTCCTCAGCTGGGTGTGCTGCCTTCAGTGCTGTGAAGGAGCTCAGAGTGTTTCCCAGCACCCATTTTCATGCCTCAAGTGCCATTATTGATCTTATAAAAAGAGCACCCCTTTATTTCTGAACGGGCCAGTAAGATGGGGACACTGAGACTGACACTGCTGTTCAACACCCCTCTCACACCTCTTTCTGCACTCAGACAGAGCAGGGCACTGTGGGAAGCTCCAAGGTCAAGGAAGCAGCTTCAGGGGCAGCTGAGAGCCAGGCTGTGTTCCCATAAACAAAGACACAAAACATCTGCATCAATAGAGCTGCATGAATCTAAAAATATTTATAGATTTTTAATCAGACATTGGATTTCAAAACAAGAGGCCCTCTGGCGACCATCCCAATGCCAGCTGCATGCTGGTAAAAAGAAGACACGTCAAAATGTGGTTTAAATCCTCTCCAGACAAGAGGATATTAGCATGTCTTCTCTTTATGCACATTTATGGTAACATTGGAATTGATCTGTTCCAGGAGTCTATGCCAAAGCAGAACTTCAGGCATTCACATCAGTATTTATTTGACCATACATATTTCTCAAATCCAGACATACTATCTCCTCCCACAGAGAGCAGATCAGCAGCTTTAACACGTGTGTATGTACAGGCCATAGTTCAGAGAGCTCCAGATGCTGCTCCTGACCCCTGGTTACATGGTCAGAGCACAAGGACTCCAGGTATGACTGGCCTGGCTCACCAAGATGCTCCTTTTAAGAAGTTGCAGCTCTCAGCTCTCAGTTGCATTCTGACAGTTCAGAATCTGGCCACATCTTGTGGCACCTGAGCCACTCAGTGCCACATCTGACAGCCTTGGCTCTGCCTGCCCCTGTGCCAAAGCTCCTCCAGCATCACTCTGCTGATGGTCCACAAGCAGGCACTGCTGGAGCATCCTTGTGCCAGTGGACATCCTGGCACAGCCCAGGGAGCCAGAGCAATGCTGGGATGCTGTTGGGCAGCTGTGGGCTCCAGCAGCAGCCAGCCTGGCAGCTCAGAGCTAAAGCATTCCCTCCAGCCCACACTAAATGCCAAATGGCCTCTGCTCCACAGAACTGGAGCCTGTGTGTGCAAGGCCCTGCAGGAAGACATGGACAACTGGGTCATAAAAAGCAAATACTACTTGCAATTAACCTGGATGAACTTATACATGAAAGCCAGTATTTAGTGTTTCTGATGCTGTGCTGGATATTTGGTAGGGTTTTCTCTCCCTGCACCTTTCCTGTGGGAATGCAGCTGCAGGAAAATCCTACAGGATTAAGAATATTTCACATTGTTCCTAGCACTTGTGGAAGAAATTAAAAATGGGACCTTGTTATCAAAGCCAAGACCTCGCAGTGTGCAATTAACAGGAATAAATGGCCTGTAAGATATGAGTTGGATTGCAGTGGTGACACCGAGGTGTGTCACTGAGTGGCAGACACTGAGAGGTGGGGCAGAGCAGCTCCACAGGAGTGTCCCTCTTGTCAATCCCATCACTCAGAGGACACAACAGCAGAAGGAGGATGGCAGCCACCCTGCCTGCCAAGTTACTGCACAGAGGTCAGGTCTGTGTGTCCAGTCATTTACACACAGAGGCCCCGTGAGACCTGTGATAATGGAGCTTGCATGAAGGCAGACAGATGTGCCTGAGAAAAATGAAGTTTCTGTTGGTCTGCTGATATTATTCTGATCCCAGTTGTGTTAGAAAGGAAGAAATGGACTCCACCTAATCCAGATATTGTCTTGTTTCACCACCAGCAGAACTCAGACTGAAAAAGGATCAAGACCAAAGACATGGAGGCATGTTCTACAAGACAACTCTCCAGTGTATCATCAGCACCCATCCACAGCGAGCCCATGTCCTTATAAAGGCTCTCCAAAACACTCTCTGCATCCATATCACACTATTGCACTGAAATGGTATGAATTTGCTTTGCAGAGTTTCATTTCTCACAGGGTGTTCCACATCACACTGCAGTGCTTTCCTATGTGAAAAGCATTTTCCTAAGGCTGTTCTTGCACCCACTGGGGGCTGGAAAGCAGTTCCAGTGTCCCAGCACTCAATGCCAAGGCCACAGCTATTGCCAAGCACCTCCCTACAAGTCCCTGGAACAGTGATGTGCAAGTGAAGGTGGAATAGCTGGACTGGACTGATCCTCCCCACTGAATACCTGACATCTAGAGCAACCTTCTTCTTCATTTCAGTCTCATGACTCAGTCTCCTCTTGATCAACACAAGGGTTGCAAATCCCACATGCCATCCTTTTTAGTTTTCCATCTCACACAGCCTCATGCAAAAAACTCTCCATTCCTCCCAAAAAGGATGGCCTAAACTAGATGGAAAACTTTTGCATGAAGATGCTACAGCAAAATCTGCTGTTCAGGAGTTCCTTTCTTCCTGCTTTGCATCCCTTTAGTGACCATCTTTGTCTCTGCTCTGCAGAGCTGCAGCACTGCTGACTGGCTCCTAAGTATGGGCAATGCCTAATCCCATCAAAATCAGATGAAGTGCACATGGGGTTAGGGAATCAAGTGACAGACATTTAGGTGCCTCCAGGAAGGAGGATGAAATTAATTTCCCTCAGGAGATCTCAACAACCAGCACATATTCCCACTTACTTTACAGCTATATGCATTCACAAGGGATTTAAAACACCTCTGAAGTATCATCAGGGAAAAAAAAGGCTCATGACTAAAAGCAAAACTCCAATGAATTTTTCTAAAGCCTCACCATGTTTTTGGCAAAACACTTTTACCCTCCCCACAAAAGCAGCAAAGACAGATGGGAGTTCATGTCACAGCCTTCCATTATTGAGCAAACAGGTCTAACAAATCAGGGCTCCTTTGCTACTGATGCAGGAACAGAGCTAGTCCTGAAGCTTTTGTCACTCCCAACCCCATACCCAGGAAGCTCCACCTTGACATGGAAGTCTCTGTCAGGCTTTGTTGTCACTGTTCCAAAGTAGAACAGAAGACAGCAAGGTAAAAACATTTGACCTAAATGCTTTTAAATGAGAAAAGTGCATTTAGCACACTAGAAGAGAGACATTTCTTTTCCATTTCATGAGTTTTTAATACTAATCTGACCCACAGTTAAGCTTCTAAACACATTACTAATCACCACTAACAAAGGCCTTCAAGATCCCAGAGCCACAGGAGGTGACTGTGGTTGGAGCTGTACAGACATGGGACAGACTGACAGAAAAGGTGTCGGTGCCAAAGACAGGCAGGGGCAGCACACGGCTTAGGACTGATGAGTTCTTGGCTCCCAGGCTTAGGATTAGACTGATCCAAAGCAAGCAGCAATAATCTTTAGTGAATATTCTTCTTTTCTGATGGATAAATACCCCCAGGTAGAGGCACCCTGTGCATTGTGTTCAACACACGTCCCAGTGTTGCTGTGTTTATGGCATACCTTGTTCTCTCTGCTGGTCTTTCTGTTCCATGGAAACAAGAGCAGAGAAATGGGCCTGATCATAGGCCAGCACAAGAGGTGAGCAATGGCATCTGTTTGGAAGAACTTCAAGTGGCAAATAAATTCCTCCAAAAGGTATTGGTGCAAAAGCTGCAAAGGAAAAGGAGATATTCTAACTGTGTGAAAAGAACAGACAATAATTGTATCTAACACTTGTACTACAATATTTTCAGAACTCCAGGAGAGCAGCCTAAAGAGAATAATCAGTGCAGAAAAGAGGAATAACAACAGGGAAAATTTCATTATAAAAGTGTCACTAGGAACACTACGAAAGTAATGAAAACCTTCTGCTCTTACAGAATTTTCCTTGCTCTAATTGTTTACTGGAAAAGTTACTAAGATCTAATAACAAAATCTCACACAGGTACCCAGATTTGTGCTTTCCTGTAAGGCTTCTAAGTAGAAGGGTATTTTCTAATGATCATCAGGAAATACACTCTCAGTTCTCTTGGCACCATGCTCTGCTCATGCCTTACATAAGAGTTTGGTAGGAAACTTCACAACCATGTTTATAGTCCACACATTTCATCACACACATTATATATATATATATATGAATGTGCATAAGTATGTATGTATGCAAATGTTAAGGAAAGAATCAAACAATTCTCTAAGTAGATGAATGGGATGCTGCACCTGTAGGGGAAAAAATCTGGCTTTGAAAGATTCTACACTTGTTTCTCTCTGTAATTATGGGAAACAGCAAGTTTGGCCAGGAAAATTCTCTCAATGTGTTTGCTTCTGATCAATTATTTTTCCTTTTGCTACAACAGTAGGAATCTTCATTGCTGAAATATTTCCAGATGAGTTCCCCCCATGAACTCATCCTGGCTGTGACCAAGGACTGCACTGTCTTTCAGGTGTTTTCCAAAAGCTCACAGAATTATCTATAACCACTACTTGTAGTTTGCAATGCGAATGGAAACTGCTCATTTTCCTGTGGGAGTAAATTCCTGTAAACTCCATCACCTGTTTAACATCCTCCTTTAATCAACCAAACATCCCCCTTTAATTAAGCAACACACTACAATGAATTAGGATTCTATTAGTTCAGGGTAGAAAGTGAGTGAGATGAATTTAATCCCTCAAGTCCAGCTCAGACAGTGCCCAGCTGGCTACAATATTGGTGTGCTCACATGTGCAAACTGAACAAAACATCCTGGAAACTTCTGAATGAGAAGCGGCAAAGGAGTCATTGCAAACAAAACTCCAAGAGATACACATTCACAATTCAATTTTTCAAAGTCAGGGTAGATTGATTTCTGCAGAGTTTTAACGGGCACCTAAATAACACAGTGAAATTAGGACCTTGTTAACCTAGACCAGTCAGAAATGCATTGTGGGCTGTAGTTTGGGGGTTATTAAGTTAATAGCCAATATCTAGGATAAGTGGAGTTTCAGCAGGACTTACATAATTATCCTGTATGTTTTACTGTCATCCAATAGAAATGGATGGAGGATCATTCTGTGCTTTGAGAAAGAGGCAGCAGCTATGCCAGGAACACCCAGGTATGTGAGAGCTGCCTCTCTGGGGTGAGCAGTTCAGGATTGCTCCAGTTCCCAGAGGTGCAGAGACCTCCAGGAAAGCTCTTACCTTCTCCCCCTGAGTCTCGTAGCATCGTGTCTGCCACCACAACAATAGGTCTTCTCAAAATATGGGCCAAGACAAACACATGGAACTCTTCTAAGCTCTCGTACACTGGATCTTCTGCATTGTCCACCCTGGAAGACACAGCAGGGAGACTGTTTAGAACCAGCTTGAACCACACACTGCAACTTCAGCAAACCAACACATCCCTGTTTCTTTGTCACTCTCACTTCTATCTCCACCCTTCTGAAACACACATTTCAATTACTGAAATAGGTAGCATAAGAAATAGGGAAAAAAATGCATTTTTGGAAATGAAATAATAGCAGCAGAGAAAATGTTTTCACTAGCAGACTCCACACTAGTTTAGCAGCCAGCAAAATTCATTCCTTTCTGATATTGTTTGGTACCCTGGCAGGAGTAGGAGGGCAATTCTTAGCCAAGCTGTTGGAGGAAATCTACTTTGCTCACAAAAAGTTCACTTGGCACCCTTGGTACACAGACCCTACAGTGTTTTCCTAGTTCAGGTCAGCTCAGCTTGGCAGTGTCAGAAACACTGACATCACCTTGAGTAGGAGGAATTTATCTGACAAAGTTGTCAGCTCTTGATCTTTGACTGTTACCAAAACTTGTTTTTCTTCTAAGATGGGGAGGGGCACCTGTGCAAGGAACTGGAGATTCAGTGTCCTGCTGGATTTTCCAAAGAGCTGAATTTCACCTGCTCTCAGGGAGGCTGATGCAGGACACATTCACTGATCAAGCACTGAGACACCTCTCCTTCCCCACACCCTTCCTCCCATTACCCATTCTCAGCAGGAAATTGCCCATTTTGTCACTTCTTCTGACGTTCCTCACTGAACTCTTCTCCGTGGTTGGCTGTGACAGCTCTTCAGCATTTGCAGTGCACTACGTTGCCCTTAGAGCAATTTTTTAGCCAACAGGAAGGCAGGAGAATCATGTTATTGGCAAGACAATGTGCCAGAAAGATTTCCAGCTGTTTTCTCACATTAGTATTTCCTGACTATCAGTCCAATTTTTTTCCTTCAAATCCTTTAATTATTCCTCATCTCCTGGTTGATGAGATTTCTATAAGTGAAAGGCATATTCCATTTGCAGCTGTATCAGAAGGATCTTTATCCCTTTGCTCAGCTGTCCTGCCTGACTGCACAAACTCCCAAATTCCAGCAGGCTTTTTGACTCCTCAATCTCACATCACCAAGTCACTTGATTCACTATCTATGATCATATTCAGACATTTCAAATCCTTCTCTTCTTTTACACATTGTGTTCCACTGCTCATTTTCACAGGATCAGTGTGATTCAGGTTGTAAGGGAGCTTTGGAGGTCCCTTGTCCAAGCCCTGCCCCAGCCCAGACAGCTTTTGAAGCCTCTCTGGGAAGCCTTTCTAATGCTCAGTTTTATACCATCATTGACACTAATTCATGAGGATCAAGTATGAATTTTTATAATAAAGATTAATGAGAATGAAAAATCATCATCAACAAGTGTCCATGGCAACCTGCCACATCCTCTGATCCACTTACTGTTCCACTTTTCTTCATGGATCTTTATTTATGCTACCTACATGGCCATGGAAATCGTGGACAAAATAATTTTGTCCATATAACACAGAAGCAAAGAAAATGTAAGAAACTGAAATTAATTCCTCTGTTCATTTAAAGCTAACTTGAAATAATGAAATCCACTTACACATAGATCTGCATTGCAGAATCCTGCTCAACCAGAACACTCCAACTAAATAATTTATCTTCATTGTAAGAGCAAATTAAGAGAAAAAAAGAACCCAGATAAAACCAAAATCTCAGTCTGACCTACAGGACCACTGATGCCTCCAGTCCAAACACAGTGGGCACATAATAAGCACTCCAAAGAGACTCTCCCTTAGGGAAAATCCAATGTGTACTGCAGCCAGCAAGGAAGGAAAACCTTTTTCCGAAGGTTGGGCCAGGGAAGTCTCGTCCCCCCCTGTTCCACTTGGCTGTGTGCTGCCTGTGCCCCTCCTGCCTGTAAACTTGGAGCACGAGCTCCTTTCCTCTCCTTGGATTTCCTTCTGAGCAGCTCCCCACAGTCCCCTTGCTTCTCTGCCCCATCCAGAGCCTCCAGACTCCCAGTTAGTTCCACAGACTGGGATCGGCTGGTCCAGGTTTGGGCTGAGTTTTGGGATTCACACAGAGCAAGAGCAACACCCACAGCCAGCTGAGAGGAGCTGAAACAACAGGGTGGGTATGAAGGTCTTCAGCCTGGGGGGTTGGAGGAACCAGGAGATCAGAAGGACATCTGAGTTTTCTGTCTCTATTTGCCACCATCTCATTTCTGACACCTCCTCTTGCTCTGCCTAACAATCCCCAAATAAAAACCAGCACAGATTTCTGCTGTGGGTGCAGGAACCTCTCCCTTGGTTTCCTCACAGTGTGGTCAGCAAAGAGCTTCAGCTCAGACCCAGAGAATTGCACAGGACTGGGATATTGGCCTTCATTCTGCAGGAAAACACAACAGGTATATGGCACTGACTAAAGGGGACACAGAATGGGAGTGCTTTGAGTCCCAAATCTGAATCACCAGGGCACTTTGAACATTTCCTGCCTGTGTTTGGCTTCAGTACAAGTTACATGAAAAGAGGCCAGATGAAAAGATGTATCAGCCATTAGAAACTTCAGCTAATAATCAAAGATACATGGTTATAATGATCCATTTTCGATACATTGTTATAATGATCGATTTTCGATCCAAACCCTATAATTGCTGCATCTACTGGGCAGTTAAAAAGAAATATGACTGCTATTGCAGAGATCAGATCCAATAAAAATCATTTCAAAGGAATGTCTTTGTGAAAGGGTCTCAGCTAAATCCTCTCCAAGCTGAGGGTCTTGGATGGCCAGAGCAGCTGTGTGTGAGGAGCAGTTTGCTCTCAGCACCTCACCAAGCCCAGCACCTCAGGGAGCACCTGCATGGCTGAGACACTCCCTGTGCAAATGTCCTGGCTTTCTCCTGAAATCAAACTCTAACACCCATGGAAAGATTCCAGCAATATTTTCTCTCATTTAGAATCCCTTGATTTCATTAATAGGCTAACATCAGCAGCAGAGACAGCTGGCCAGGAGTGCCACTCAATCCCTCCAAACCCTGAATTAGCTCTGCCCACACTCCAGCCCAGGTGTGCAGCCAGGCAGTGACAGCAGGGCTGTTCACCCCAGCCCAGCCCAGCCCAGCAGGCTCTGACTGACACCAGTCTGCACAGAGAGGGAGGGGGCTGGGATTCTCTCCTGAGCAGGATGCCAAGAGTCAGGATCTTAACACAGAACAGGGTACAAGACATTCCCCTTTCTTCAAAGCAGGAAAAAGCAGCCTCAATTCAGTACCCCCAGTTTTGTTTGTTAATGGAGATAAATGAAGCAATTACGTTAATCTAGACTTAGTTTTTTACATTTAGAGGAAAACGTGCAAATCTGTTTCAAAACAAGAATCTGCTTCATAATTAATTCATCTGCTTTAGTGCTTGGAGGATTTTATATGTCAGAAATGAGAACTTGTGAGCCAGGTTTTTCTGTGTTCCCTTTTTCTTCCTTTCCAACTCCCCAGACTCAGAACAGGAGTGCCCTCAAAGGAGGACTCTGTGGAGACTATTGACAATTGCTGATCTCCTTTGCACAGAGTTCACTGTGAAAAATAACTAAAAGCAGCTTGCAAGTGAATGAGGCAGCACCACTCCAGACTCAGGTCTGTCACAGAATTCTTTTCAAGCAGATACAACTTCTGATGCTCCAGCTAATTCTGACACCAAAGGCAAATTCTTCTCATCCACAGTTCAAAGACTGATGTGCAAGCTTTCTTAATATAGCACCTAACTAGAGGACATAATATATCCCCTCTCAAAAACACTATTTTGATATTCCTTTTCCTTTTCTAGGGCCCTACTTTGAACATGGGATCATTAAATTGAGAAAATAATTCATTCTGCCACTTTAATTCTGTCTTTGGAATGAATGTAAAGAAAAACACATATCCACATGTTTAATTGGCTGAGTTTCTTGCCTGATTCCTCTTTCACCATTTCAAAGGAAAAATTAACTGTTGCCTATTTATACTTAATTTTGATTTGCAAAATGATAAATGCAAGCCATGATAAGAACATTAAAACCAACTTAAATCAATTCTTCATATAATAGTACAGCTCTGTGTACTGGGAACCAGTACCTGGGCACTAAAGGTAAAGATGGTTGACTGTCTGGCAAATGCAACATTCAAGGGCATCTCTGACCAGTAGATACTGAAACTACATGGTATGGGAAAGGTGCAGAGTGAGGCAGAATAAGGCCAGAGAAAATTGGGGCTGAATGACCAAATTTAATACAAACATGAACTGAACTGCATTAGAAGACTGAACCATATCAGCAGGAAAATATCTACAAACATAGGAAACAAGCTAGAGGTTAAAATGAAAATATATATTTTAATTTTTTTCAGCTTCAAAACAGTAGAAAATGAGACATATTGTGGCTGACAAATTTTTAAGCAATGTCCTCCTTCATTTGTACAATTACCTATCCTTAACATCAGAGACTCAGAAGGAAAATACAATACTCTTCCAAAGCCCAGAGAATATTTTCTAAGGACTTTGTTACTCTCCTTGTGTTTTCTGCATTAATTTGCCAATTTACATCTCACCACGTGCCATTTTCTGGAGAGGAAACAGTAGCTAAAGAAATTCCTGCACCAAGTAAACAAACACTAAATAATTTTACTGATAAACACTAAGCACAAAAACTAAAGCTTCTGCATTCTTAAGGCTGAGCAGTAATGCTTTGGTTTGGGAATAACTGCACTGGAAGGCAGGGGTGGTTTATCACAGCACCTACTTAGAGCAGATTCTCTATGTGGATCAGGGCTATTTAACACTGTAGATACAGTTGCATCCCAAACATTTTCACAAATATATTTCTGCATTTTTTTCCAACAGCTTCTCAACATCTAAACTAAATGCATGCTGGCAGGAGACAGTGCTGGGATTTTCCCTGAGAACATCAATTTGTCTAGTTCTGTTTATGATAAGCTAATTGACTAAAATGCTACTAATTGAGTATCACAGAGAGATTAAACATGCACACTAAGCTGGTCTTCAAGAAAAACCACTCCTGCCTTGCTCTGCTGGTAGCACTGGGTAGTGACAAACCCTGCAGCTCTGCAGAGGAATCACAGCAGCTGCCATCAGCCTGCTCATGGAATCTGTGTGGATAAACACAGAGGAGACTGGGGAAGAAAAGAATCTGATGCAGTTCTTAGAAATACAGACAGAGCCTCTGTGGAACCTTCCAGCAACATCAAACTTCACAAGGATGACAGGGAATCAGTTTAATTGGAAAGAAACAGTCCTTAAATACTTCATGTGTGTGAGGGCACCGTGGATGCCACGAGGGTTTAACAGAAGCTTGAATAGTCAAAGAAGGTGCAACTGTTCCTATCAGTGCAATACTAATTATCACAGTTTTTAGTTAAGGCTTTTATAACTGGTCCTAGACTGAAGTAGCATATTGATTTTTCAGAATGGCTTCATGAGACTACAAACTATAACTCAATATTCTGCCTTCTGTTTATAAAGTACTGCACCCAAATATTTAATCTCTAATGCCAAAAATATGACTTTTTGCCCTCCTGTATGTTTAGGGTTAACAGCATTTTAAAATAGAAAATGTGAAGAGTTACTTGATGACTTGCCCTCAAACAAGGTATCATTGAAGTTTTGTGTTTGAACTACAAAGCAAAAAAGGACTGAAATAAATGTATGAATATGAGAGGCTGGCTGTGCTAAAGTACAGAAAAGGTGATACCCAGGCACAAACTCTCTTCTGTAGAATGCTATTGGAAGATGGGATGTTATTCTGTCATTCCACGTTCCAGTGGCAATGCCCAAGCAGTGGCACCTTCCTGCTGAGTGCTCCTCACACCAAAAGCTCCACGCCTGCAGTGAGATGAGGCACTTCATCTCCTTGAATATAAATGAGCCTGCCAACGTGCCTGTTCCACAAGCAAAGCAATTAGGAGTTATTAATGAAAGGGTCTTTTGGGTACAAAGTAATCTCCACTTAGTGTGGTAACCACACAGGAAAATTTAATGAAAATGCTAATTGTTATAAGGGGATATTCAGAGAATCACATTCTACCGGGCTAAAAAAGCACCCCTGTTGACCAGGCAGTTTGATGTGCTGCAAACACCTTCCTTGAGCTGGGCTGGGTGGTGGCAAAGCCCGAGGCTGGGCCATGCAGGACTTACCCCCCTCCAGTGCCCCCGTTCTTGCTGAGGTGTGTCCGGGGCTCACTCGAGGCCAGTTTGAGCAGCTCGTTCCACTCCCGCTCCCATTCCTCCTCCGTGTACACCAGTCCTGACTGGGGAGAGAAGGGGGCTTGGCATTGTGCTGGCACACAGGGCTGGCACACACTGCAGGCTCAGTTCTGCACCTCTGCTTAGGGCAACTCACCTTGAGTTTCACACATGACACCGTTTATAGCTTGGACCATTCACAGTTCAACATTTCAGGTGAAAGAATATTAACTTCTTAAGAAAAGATCTCAACTACAAACTGCATGGTGGATTCTATTATTCTGCTGCTGTTACCACAGTGCTCTGCCCCACTGCTGAGAGCCAGGCATTCCATATGAATACATACACCCCTATGAATTCCTTGCCACCATGGTTAGCTTTACTGCCCCTTCTGGAGGTTTTCTTTCTCCCCAGTATCTGGGACTACTCTGACAGCCTCCTTGGCTCTCTCTGCTCAGCTGCAGAAGGGTGTTGCAGTGCTCCTGTGCCCATGTTATCAGGCAGCCTGCAGTAGCTGAGTCAGTCACAGCTCAGCTCCATTCTCACCAACTGCTGCCAACACAAACCAGATTACAAAGAAGTCACAAACAAATATTTAAGTATATTCCCTTGTTTGCACTCAGGATTGCTCCTGAAATGGGCTTTTCCAGCCCCTGCTTAGGCACAGACATCTTTAGAAAACAATAACATGTTGAAGCACAACTTTTACTCAACAGTCAAACCAAATTGACCAAATGATTTTAGTTAGGAAACATCCACTCAATATTTGGTCACAGCTCTAAGAATCCTAATTCCCCATTCTGGGAAATCTGTCCTAAATGGGGTTTTCTCTTTCCTGTGGATTTCATGCACTCATTTGATAACACTTGTGACAACTAAATTATACACTTAGTTTTGCAGCCCCAAATTTTCTACAGGTTCTAAACTTATCTTAGGCCCTTTTAGGGACAAAACTGTGCATAGCCCACAAAGCTACAAACACACTGACATTCTGATATGAAAATTTTAAGTACAAGTATCTCTTGCCCTATGCAATATGGAAGGCCAAGGAATTTGATAGCAAGGAAAACTTTCACACCAAACTTTAGAAGAATGCTTTTAACCCTAAATGACATTAACAAGACTGTCCTCAGGCCATACAGACCTCCTTATTCTGCTGGGTCTGCTGCCATCTCCATCTTCTTTTCAGTGCTTCCTTTTCAGCTCCACTTCTCATCATGGTGTAAAGTGCTTTCCGTAAAACCAGGTCCCGGTCATGAAATCCCCACATCCCTAAAGCAGCACAAGAGGACATTCAGTTTTAAAGAAGCTACAGTGAAATAGAAGTAGCTAATCTATAATTTAATATTCTCCTTGGCAAATAATTCACTCCCCGTTTTTAAGGTTTCTGAAAGAAACTGCCAATATAAAGAAACCAATGAACAACAAGGGGGGATTCTAACAAATTTCAAACTGTGACTAAGGAATGAGTAAGGATTTGAGTTGTTTCAGGGTTTGCCTGCAGACAAGTCCAGCTCCTCTGAGAGCCATGGAATATTCAGTGCACAGGCTGGGTTTGGATGGAGCTGCCCCCAGGGCTGGCAGGCACAGCGATGTCACTGAGCCCTGCTGGGGGTCACACACGACCCCAACACCCAAAGGTCTCCAGCCCTTCCACAGCAGGAGGGACACCCTCCCTCAGCTTCAACACCCAAGTGAGGAGACAGGCACTCAAGATGATAGGAAGTCTAAAAATATGACCAGCCACAGGCTTTTAGTCTCATTTTAAGTCAATAAAACATCTTTGTGTAGCTGGGAATAGCAACCTGCACCAAAAGAGAGCAGAGCTCTCCCCAAGCCATGTGCCCACAGACAGCCATGGTGCAGTTACCACATTGTCAATGCTGTTTTCAGGTCCAAATACTGCAAACATTTGCTGTAAATAACACACAATTCCTCCTAATTTAAAACTAAGTGGACAAAGATAAAAGGATTCTTGGAAACAGCAAACCCTTCTGTCCTTACTACTTCTTTCAACTAGAAAAGTCTCTTCAAAATATTAAAAATCCCAGTGTTTTTATAAAGTCACCCATTAGAGTTCTGCTGGTAGAAGAGTTTTAGAAACTGCACCAAAAAATAAGTTTCCCCATAATAGGTTAGGACAGAGAAAGCACATCAAAGACTTTCAGCTTCACAGGTTTCTGCTGATTTACAGACAGGCTTCAAGGATCTTGCATTAGCAATTAATTAATCAATAGGAAATTATTTTAATTCACCACAAATGCTATTTCCCATATGCTAAAACTCTACAAGGAACTAACAACTAATAGTTGGATATTGCACTCTTGAGGAGAGCCAGAGAACTGTTCAACAAAATCAAGGGAACAAATGCAATTTCTCCTGCACAATGAACACAATTCTGCAAAAGCACCTGGAATTTGCCTGTTTCAGAGCTGTCAGGCTGGAAGCAGGAAAAATATAAGGAATACCACAAGGAAAACACAAATCACTGGTGTTTACGATACATGGTTTTTAAAACTGTTCTGATTACCCTTCTTTTAAAACCTAATAAAACTCTTACTGCCCTGCTTTAGGCATGCTTGAGGGAAACAATACTTCAGTGAAATTTGAAGAACACATTGCTCCAAACCAGATGTTCAGTGTGAGTTTGCATCTCCTGTGTTTGTGCATTTTGGTGGGGTCAGAGAGAAGCAGGCAGGACTGCTGGCAGAAGGCTCCTAAGCCTTACCCAAGGATGCAGCATGCAAGAGGCAGTTCCCATCTCCTGTGTTTGGGCATTTTGGTGGGGCCAGAGAGAAGCAGGCAGGACTCTGGCAGAAGGCTCCTAAGCCTTACCTAAGGATGCAGCATGCAAGAGGCAGTTCCCATCTCCCGTGGTAGCCAAGGGCAGGAGGCGCTTGCAGCTCGTGCACACCGTGGACCACCAGTTGAGTCGTCCTGAAAGGAAAGAACCTGTCAAAGTGTGCAGGGAGGGCTGCACCAGGACAGGTGCTGCTGCAGGAAACACAGGGAGGAGGGGGAGTCGTGGACAGCCTTTCTGCCAGAGAAGCTGAAATGTAATGTCAGAAGGGAAAACTGAAAAGAGGTAGATAAACTATTCTCTAAATGGGTTTGGAAAAGAAGAGAGCACCTCTAACTAAACTGCATCTTCTGTTCTCATATGCTGTGTCCAGGGATGGATTTCCAAGCTGTTTATTGTCTAAATACCATGACAAGTCTTGCTATCAGTTCCCAAACACAACTGACATTGGCCTCCCATACACACAAGACAGATAACATTACATTAAAAAAGTTATTTCTTTTGTCAAAAGAAAATTACTATGTATGTGGTAATCAAGATATGTGGCTGTAAGTTGTGTTTATTAAGTAAAGCAATATTGTTTCAACAACTGCTCCTCCTCTCACTTACCACTGTAGATCATTATTAGATCCACTAAAACCCCACAGCTCCAATGGCAGAGAACTAAAATGAGACCAACACACAGTCCAAGATGTAGTAGAGCACATGGCCTTCCCCTCTGAGAACATTTCGAGGACCACTTCTCCATCATTGCTACGTGCAGCATGTTTTACAGACTATAAACCAGAGATGGGTTATGGAAAAGATGGATGAGAGGACAGATATTTGATACACCAAGATAAAGCCAATAAAGTCATGAAGATGATCAGTGCCCAAGTCAGCACTGAAGGACGTAATTGCTGGCACACAGATTGCCATGTGGTGACACACTGGAGGGGCAGTCCTGCTTAAATGGCCACGTGGGCATTTCTGATATAAAGCAAGCAAATGGGACTAATTGTAAAACACCTCTGGGGACAAGGAAGAGCAGCTGATTTATCAATGATGAGTGGAGCTGGGACATTTCCCAAGACTTTTGGCAGGTCTGTGGGTAATGCACAAGTGAATCATTGAATGAATAATGCAACGGGCAGCCCGTGGTGACTCCACATCTTTGTTTGTCCTCTTTTGCAGGCTTTTTCTCCTCCAATTCCTTGCCTTGCAAGCTGAGAGGAAATAGTATCTATGTATTTGTACAGTCTTACACTCAAGGTTAAATCCCCAAAACAGGTGGAAGCTCAAACAATAAATAAACTTCTCTCCATTAGTAAGTTTTCACTACAAAATGATAGGGAAGTTTATTTGTAAGAATAGGTAACACACGCTATGGAAAAAAGAGTCACTATTTAGTACATATCCCAGTAATTCGTTCTGGGTACTAAGAACTAGATAATTGAATTGCTGTTAGTCAGTCTGGGGTGAGAGTTCTACACTAAAGATGCACAGCAGATCAACCCCTAAGCACATTTGGTAATGCCCATTTGATTTTAGCAGCTGGTTTATAAATGAGCAGCACCTCAGACTGGGCTTACTGAGCTCTACATTAAACATGCATTAAAGAAGCTTCATTCAAAGCATTATTAGACAGCCTTTGGAAATAAGGAGTTACCATTTTTAGCAACTTCTCCAACTGTGAAATAACATCTTGCCACCTGTTTTTTTGCAGAAAGTTTTGGTGGAATCAAATTCAGCAATAAGTTATACCAAGGTGCTGTGTAAAGCACAGTTAAAGAACCAAAACAGAGAGACCTTAGGTAGGACTTAAGGCAATAATGAGTGGCACTGCTTTGCAGATTAACTAGCAGCTCTTGGTAATAAATGTATGTTTATGAATCTTTTGAGCAACAGGAGGTTTCTATAAAAGTGATATTCCATCCAGCAGATTATGCAAAATATGTCTGTGGGCTTCGTTAACATCACAAAGCTTATGGCTGACTGAAAAATTAGCAGAAATGGGGTTATTTTTGGCTTATCACAAAAAAGTGGTGCATTTTCATCTTTCAGATCTAGTGGTTGTAGTGGATCCCTTTAGGGAAACAACAGGAAAGTGGAGCTTAAATGAAAACTGGAGCTTAACTCAAAACTGGAAACAGTTCTTCCTCAGGTTTATTTCTGTCTGCTTTGATAATACATGTATGGACAAACGAGACCATTTCTCACTCTCCTCCCTCTGTTGGTCTCCTGCTTGATCTTGCTTCTTACTTTCTCACAAAATTAATTAAAGCTTGAAAAACACAATTCAAAGAAATTGATCTGTTATTTTACAGCAAAAATACTCTGAGATTTAATATAGCCACATCCTAGTACATTAAAATTTGATCTTAATGTTAGGTCAAGATTTAAAAGTCCTACCCAGGTGTCACAGTTTAGCCCCAGTTGACAAATAAGCCCCACAGAGCCACTCACTGTCTGCTTTAGTGGGACAGGGGACAGAATTGGAAGGGTAAAAGTGACAAAAGTCGTGGGTTAAGATAAGAACAGTTAAATAATTGAAATAAATTTTGAAAAATCATAACACCAACAATAATAAAAATTTTAAGGAAAAAGAAAATAAAAATAGGAGAGAGAAACCCCCAAACCCCCAAGTGATGCCCATGGGAAACAACTGCTCACCACCCAGCGATCGATGCTCATCCAGCCCCCGAGGAGCAGCCCCCAGAAGATTCCCCCCCTGTTTATGTGCTCAACATGATTCCATTTGCTCTGGAATATCTCCCTGCTGTCCCTTCCCAGCTCCTTGGACCTGCCCCAGCCTCCTCACTGGCAGAGCATGAGGAGCTGGAAAGTCCTGGACTTGGAGTAAGTTCTGCTCCCAAGAACTGAAACATCAGCACGTTCCCAGCATGGTTCTCACACTGAATACAAAACACAGCACTCTACCAGTTACCAGGAAGAAAATTAACTCTATCCCAGCCCAACCCAGGATCATCCTTTTAGAGCAAGACTAAAATTTTACCAGCATCTAATACCCTCCACGGCTGAAGATTTCCAGCTATGTCTGTATTCTGACATTATCCTCACCCTCCACCACACAGAGTGGATCCAGCTTTGCAAACACAAAGCATCTCCTGGCTCCCCCCACTCCCTGATTTGCAGGACCCAACAAGAATCCATCACTCTGACACCAGGTATTTATTTTGTATTCTGTGCAGAGAAAGGAAGCTGAACCCAGAGAAAGTTGAGGTTGGAGTATTATTGACACTAGAAAGGGTTCAGTGTAATTTTAATGAGCCTCCATCGCACTCCATGCCACAGGTGTATTGTTTCTTGCAGCAGGGTGTATGGGCAGAAATTGCCCAAGAGGATTCTAGATGGTTCTAAGACCTGAATGGCACAAAAAGAGGCAGCAGAGGCTGCATCTGAAGGATTTACAGGGGCCAGGCCTGGCTCTCAGTACCAGCTCCTGAAGCCCTGTGTGCTGCAGAAGGTAAGAGAGCATTCAGCATCGTGTCCTCTATACAAAACTCCACTAACAGTATAAGCAAGAGGTTAAAAATACACCACAGAAATGACTCTGCTTTATGAGAATCCCATAAAGAAGATACACAGCACTGTCCTCCAGTTCACCAAGGT
This sequence comes from Campylorhamphus procurvoides, assembly GCA_013396655.1. Lineage (NCBI taxonomy): Eukaryota > Metazoa > Chordata > Aves > Passeriformes > Dendrocolaptidae > Campylorhamphus > Campylorhamphus procurvoides. The sequence continues at coordinate 854,679 of WBMV01009113.1, read as the reverse complement.
CTATTGTAAAGTATTCCTTGCCTAAACATGCACAAGGTTGGTGGCACAAATACAATCCAACCAAATTGAAACCCGAGGTTACAGAATACTTAAAGAACCTCTGTAGAAAATCTGCATAAACCCTTTGCTTCCTCTTCACTTTCTCCAGTCCATATTTTACTTTTTTCTGGTGTAAGATACTACTAAATTAAATGACTTTATAGACTTGGGAGGTTTCTTGTAGAATTAACCACCAAAAAGTTTCAAGGACTTAGCAAAGAGCAGCTTAGTATAACTCTCTCTTGGCAGGGCAAAAGGAAATGCTACAAAAGGCAGGACCTTTCTCAAGTGCTTCTGTGAGAGTTTGGCTGAAGTTTCACTGCAAAGCTGTGAGCAAACCACTGCCCCCACGGCCACTGTGCATTCATCATAACAAAAATAAGTCAGAATTCTTACAGAAAAGATGGAATATGCATTAAGAGAAAGCCAAGGAAGGTTAAAGATGGGGAAAAGTGTGAAGTGTCGTGTCACAACTTGCCCAGCTTTACCTGGGATTGAGTACAATTGTCTTTTAACACGCCCCACTGTGCTGTGGACAGCCCTGTCACACAGAGCCAGGCACAGCAGCCTGGGCAAGCCCTCCCCAGCTCTGACAGAGCACACCCTGCCCTGAGGAACACACCTCCATCTGGGCACAGCAGGGCTCAAGGGCTGCCTTCCTGGCCTGGCTGGAGCTGGGGCTTCTCATGGCTTTGCTTTCCTTTGTGGGTGGCCATTCCAGAGAGCTTTCCCATGTGGAACCCACAGCATTTCATAAACAATATTTCTGCTGTGAGCTTTTCTTATAGAGAAATACTAAAACCAAGCTAGCTGATTATTTTTTTGAACCTGGGAGAAGCTTATTCAGAAAGATGTTCGATAGTGGCAGAGTTAAACTGAAAAAATAAACAGTGGTACAATCTTAAAAGGAACAGACAGCTTAAAAGACAAGCTCAGTTTCCTTAAGAAACTAGGCAAAACCCAACCTTTCTTTCATTTCTCCAGTACGTGGCAGTTCCAGAAACCCACCTCTCATCCATCTCCGAAGTGGAGCAAGTCACAAAATAACATTTTCAGCTTCTAAAGCAAGTCTAATTCTGGGCAGCCCATAAGGTTTCCAAAAGCAGTTGTTCCCCCTAAACACTTCCCCCCTCCCTGCTGGAATCCAAGAGCAGAGACTGCCCAGGAGTGCCCAGCTGAGGCAGCACAGCAGTTCCCACCCTCTCAGAACACTCAGCAGTCAGTGCAGGAACCTCAGAGCCTGAGGTCAGCAGGGCCACTCCTACACCCTACACCCCTCTGACATGGCTTTCTTTATTCACAGTTTTAGCTCTTCTCTACAAAAAATGTGTACTTGCAAGTATTGAAGTGATGAAAATTACAAGAACAGGTTTTTTACATGGGCTTATAATACTCCTTCAGTGTCTGCTGACATCTGAAAATAAAGGAATAAATAAAGCATCTCCCAATACATTTTCAGTGCTTCACAGAAAGGACCTCCTTGTAGGAGCTCTCTCTTCCAGCCTAGATGATGAAATCAGCTTTGCAGCAGCATCTGCAGAAGCTCCTCATATCTCCTGATGTCCTTGAAATGGAATGTGGAGCTGTGCATGTGGGAATGACTAAACTGAGCAATCCAATAATGCTTCCCTTCAAGGCTGGTGCAGAAGCCACAGGGACTGTCACGAGCTCCTCCCTGGAATGCAGAGCAGCAGTGGCAGAGGAGGCCCAGGAGGAGCTGGGAGGCTGCAGGTGACACACACTGAGCCCAGCTGGGACAGGGAATGGCTGCAGGTGACACACACTGAGCTCAGCTGGGTAGGGAATGGCTGCAGGTGACACACACTGAGC
>WBMV01009113.1:807932-852407 GCA_013396655.1 Campylorhamphus procurvoides | reverse complement strand
AGGGAATGGCTGCAGGTGACACACACTGAGCTCAGCTGGGACAGGGAATGGCATCCACCAGGACACTTCTCTTCAGTAGCTCCTTTCATAACCTGAGTGTTTGCTATGACATTATTGCAGTTCATCCTACTCTGTGACACAAGATTTTTCCCCTCAGATCTGAATTCCACAAGCATGCATTTCAAAGCCTGGGAAATCAGCAATTAATACAGCTCTCCTGCAATTACAATGGTTGCTATCCCACCCCCCTACACATACAGTGTGAAAATCTGGTAAAAAGTCTGAGATAAGAAAATGTTTCTACAACCTTAGAAGATACAAATTTTTCTTTAACAAAGCTCGATTTTTAACAGTTTGTAATCATTGAAACATTTCTGTAATTTTATTTTGGGGACACAAAACCCAGGCTTAACAGCATATTGCTGTTTATTTTGCCTGTAGGTGCATAAAATGCTTCTTAGAAAACACAAAAATGAGCACAGAAAGAAAAGTGAAGGAAAGCAATTCTTGAGCATTCATACAGTGTACTTTTAATTTTTGTATTTAATTTTATTTCAGCACTGCAATAGAATTGCTTTTTCTTTTAATTAAAAGCACTGTGTTAGACCACTCATTTTTCTGCCTGTTTTTAAACTCATGAGTACAGCACAAGTTTTCATAATATCTCTCTTTGTGTCAACCCACACATTAAAAACACACAGGGGAGCATGTGTCTACAATGAAAATCAACTTGCTGCAGCATAATATTTAGAATTACAAAATTCCTTTCACACAGACTTCATTTCCCATTACCAGTATCTCAGGACATTCTCTGTCAAACTCCCCCAAGATCCCTGCAAGAGCCCCTGGGATCAGCCTGCCCATCACTGACAAGCTGAGCTCCTGCCAGGTCTGGCAAAACCCAGCAGCACCTTCTCTCTTAATGTTTTATGGCATTGACCAAACCACAGGCAGACTCTGGGTAGGAGACAATGTCTAAGGCTAAGTGACTTTCCTATTAATTCACTCTCTTCATTGTACAATGTGTTTGAAATAGGCAGGAAATAAAAGGAAACTAAGTATCTTTACATCTAAAACAAAGACAAAAAGTCCATTTATATGAAGTCTTACATGATTTTCTTAAGCAAATTGTTTGATCTATTTAAGTTACTTGAACTGCACAACTGTTTCCCAGGAAGTTCCAGATTATTTGAATTAAATACTCACAAGTCTATGTAGGCTACAGGGATACCTGTGATCACACCCACAAGCACTTCAAACGGTCCAGACACCCTCAGAGGCTCTGGGGATCAAGGGGCTTTTCCTGTGTCAGTCAAGTCACTGCCCTACTTAATGTGAAGAAAAGAATAAATGATTTATTCTAATTTTCAGAGAGATGTGAGAGAGGAATGCTAAGAGGCAGCAAATTCAGTAGCTTCTGCAGCCCTGTTTCAAGTTCAAAGTCAGCCAGCTCTGTATGAATCAGAGGTTGTCAGTTCTAAATTCACATATCTCTGATTCCAAGGTCAGAAAGCCACTGTGATCCCCTAGTTCATAGTGTAATTCCACTGAAGCAGGCAGGTACAAAGTGGGACCATAGCCAGGTATCCTCTGAGGGCCCCAGGAACGTGGGGTTTGGCAGAGCTGCCAGAGCAGGAGCCATCCTGCCTTCCCTTGTCCTCCTTGGGTAGTGGAAGTATCTCTACCTTACTTTGCATTTCCATTTCCCCAGAAAAAGGCCTTCTGAACACTCTTTGGGTTTGTCTTTTTTTTTTGCTGGTTTTGTTTTGTTTTGGGTATTTTTGTTTGTTTTTTGGTTGCCTTTTGGGTTTTAGGTTGGAGTTTTTTTAAGTATTTACTGTTCGATGCTATTATCTATGTCTTGCTTTTCAATCACCAAAGCCAAAAAAAGAGACAATAAAGACACTGCAAGTACTCAGAATGAGATCAGCTCAGCAAAGGTGGTGCCTCAATCCTGCAGTGCAGTGCCCTGAGCAGGAACAAGCAGCACTTTATCAGGCTGAGCTCCCACAGTGACTGGGCAGAGGTTGGAGAGGGACACTCAGACCAACCACAGCATTGCACAAGCCAGTGCAGCAATCCACACCCAAACCCAGCACCTGTCCCTGATATCCCACAAGCAGCCAGGAAATCTGATGTCAGAACTCCTCTGGATCACCAGAGTTGGGCATTTCACACAGATGTGTCCATTTCATGGTGCATTAACACACCTGATGTTTCATAATGCACAGATACTAATTTTAAATACATTTCTCCATATCCTTCAAAACTGGCCTCAAACTTCATTAATAAATCTGAATTAATGCTAGTGTCAAATTTCTTCCCATCTTCCCCCATGGCAATACTAAGGTATTATTTTAAAATTATGGTATTTTTCATTACAAAAATAGTAATTAGTACATAAAATACACATCTTAAAACTATTTTCTCAAGCTGCAATAGAACTTGAAGATGTTTTCTTTGACAGTCATTGTAATGTAATTTCCCCATGAGTACCAATCCCCTCTGACCATCCAGACTCATGACCTTCTCTATCACCTGACTTATCCATCAGTCCTCAATTCCCTCCACTCTGAATTTCTTTGTTTTATTAAGTAAATTTGACAGGTTTCTTTATAATGTCTTAAAAGAAACAGAGGACTGGGATATGTGTTGTTTTGCAAACAGCACAGTATTTGCTTTTACTGTCTGACATTTAATCCCCATCAAGGATGTGCAAGCTCCAGAAATGAAGTGTGATCAGAACTGTCAACCCAGATGTGGGACTGCCCAGCTGCTGGTCCCTGCAGTGTCACCCACCTGACCCCTGCAGTGTCACCCACCTGACCCCTGCAGTGTCATCCCCCTGGCCCCTGCAGTGTCACCCACCTGCCCCTGCAGTGTCACCCACCTGCTTGCTCCAGAGCCACCATGGTTGCCTGCTCGATGAGGTCCCGTTCGATGAAGCTCCTGAAGTCCTCGCTGTACACACTGAGGTCTGGCAGCTGGAATGTGTAGATGGGCATCTCCAGAGGGAACTGCTCATTGCTGCAGTCGTTTGCTACGTGGGACCGAGCGAGGGACACAATGGCTGAGCTGGCGTGGGAAATACCCCTGGAGAGACGCTTCTCTGCAGGGAAACAAAGGGGGTTACAGCTGGGACACACCAACAGAGCCAGTCAACAGCAAGTCTGCTGAATGCACGTTCATTTCCCTGAGGAATTTATTCCAGTTGTTATTTGCTGCCTTCTTTGGGTTATTCCCCACTGTAAAATATTGCTTAGCTCCTCCTACAAATCTCTACGGGAAGTCACAGCAACTTGGCTCTCCTTCTAGGAAAAGCAGTAAAAGTAACACGGTACGAAGGACAAGTATTGCTACAAAAATTTTTAAAATGTATCTTAAGTTTCCAAAGAATTCATTGGCAGAAAAATTTAATGCCAGACATATGATAATTAAGGTTTTGAACTCTTAATTTAACTTCTTGTGAGTAAAAACCCCCAGCATTCTACAATCACTTCCCAGTGGCTGTGCTATACTGATTTTATCTCAGAACAACTGACCTGAAAACATTTTTAACATCATAATGCTGAATTGAAGAGTAACTCCATTTTTATGGATGTGTGCTTTCTAAGATCCTGAACCATATAAACAATACAAAGGTTAAAAAGAATTAGGAAAATAAGAAGCCCGGTACAAAAGAATGCATTATTTTATCAAAACAACTGTGAGCTAGTATCTTATAATACACTGAATATGTCTATGGACAAATGTTATGCACGGAACAGCAAAGGGTCATCAAAGCAAAATAAGAATTTGAGTGCTAAGAAAGGGAGAAAACACTACTATTGTATCATTTCACTTTACTCTAGGGCCTCAGTTCTGGCATCAAGTGGGTAACAAATACTCTTCAAGTGCATTCAGCCAAAACTGATGGAGGTGTTTCCCCTCAGTTTAGTTTCTGCCCTGTGCTCCTGTTTATATCCTTTAAAACTGAAATGAATGCTTTGTAGCTGCTTAAAATGGACGAGCATCAAACCCTACAAGTCTTTGCTCTCAGCTGTTTAACATTGGGCATAAAGTTTCTCTGTGTCCCCAAGCAGGGGGCACAGCACCCCCAGAACCACAGCACCTTCCTGTGCCTCAGACAGCTGAGCTGGGCTCTCTCTGGGCCCCCCTGCCCTGGGCAGCAGCTGCAATTAGTGCTGGAAAGTCCTCGGGGCGTTCTACTGACTTTATTAGTGAGTTGACACCAGGTTTATGGAGGTTCTTACATCTTTGCCTGTCCCTCCCTCAGCCATTTTCACCAGAGCCCAGCCCTCCCTGCTGGCTGCATCCTCCCCTCCTCAGTCCACAAGAAGTCCTCCTTTCCCTGCTCTGCTCCTCCCTGAGCATCTCCTCTCTCTGGTTCCACACCTCGGCCAGAGGCAGCTCTCTGGCCATGAACCCTCAGTTACACTTTGGGTTGGCAGCCAAGGTACTGTCAGTGCAGGCATTTCAAGCCCACACCTCCTCCTAAACACCAAATGGACATCTCAGGGTAAACCATATCCCAGTGAGGATGAAGGGGCACAGTGTGCTGCTCTTCCTCCCTTTTTTTATTCAGTGCTTTAAGGAGTCATAAAAAGCACTGCAGTTCCTTTTCTTCCGATGGAAGTTAGCAATTCTAACAAAGCTTTATTGAAACTCCTAAGTACTGGTGCTATTTCATGCTCAATAGAAGGGAAGAGCCAGCAGGGGAAGGGAAAACCTTCTGTTCCTTTTCATGACTGCACAGAAAGCCATCACCAGGCCAGTGCTATTACAGCTGTCAGACCTGTAGATTTATTTTAGTGCAAACTACAGTTCCTTGATAAATTCACAGAAAAAAATGCAATCCAACAGCCTGGGAGAGAGATGAAATAAACCCCCTAAAAGGTCTGCAAACAAAGAAGCAAATTCTAATGTTTATCATCCTGTACCGGAAAATAACTGCTAGATTTTTCTTAAGGTTTCAATTTCTATTCAGCAGGGGATAGGAGGCAGTCTTAGTTCTGTGGAACTGAAAAAGAGTGACACTTGAAAGCTGGAAGTTATTCACAAATTTCATACACCCTGTTTACATACTGTGAGTGAAAATGCAGAGAGTGAAATACAGATTTTTAAATCTTTTTGTTTGTTTGTTTCAACAAGCATAGAAAACTACATACAACAGTGGTCTGTGACACCCTCTAATTAATTCCCTTTATAAGGACCACAAGACTGCTTGGGGAACAATCTGTTTTGTACTTCAATCAGACATTAAAACCCAACTTGCAGTGCCGAGGCAAAGCTCACAACCACAACCCCATGAAGAACAGGGAGCAGCAGCCTGTCCCTGAGCCCTGTTCCAATGACAATGATGGGTCCCCCTGTGTGCAGAGGATCTTACCTTGGGCGATGTCATCCTGCCTGTGCAGGCAGGGCCGCTCTGCCCGGGTCACCTGCGGTGGCTCCTGGGGCTCCTGGGGCCGGCAGGACCTGCCCTCGTTGAACACCTGGGGCAGGTTGGCCGTGGGCACCTGCCGGAGCTGCTCATAGTCACTCAGGGCTGCACTCAGGTCCCAGTTCTTGCCTGCAAAACACCAAAATGCAGTGTGCTCACAGATCCACCTGTGCCGGCTGTGACATCCCCAACAGGACACAGCAAGGCTGTGGGAAACAGTGCCAAGGGCTGCTAACCCTGAGTCAGAGGTACCCAGTGCCCTCCCCTCATCGACAGAGCCAAAATCTAGGACTTTTCAGCATACAAGGTGATCAAGGCCAGGGCTTCCCTTGCTCAGATTCCAAACAAATGGCTCCAGAAAGCAGCAATTTAAGATGAACACTAAATCCCACTGAGAGAGGGCAATCATTCGTATCTGTGCAGTTGTATTAATAATAAATAATAATTAGGAGCAATAATGGAAAGATGAGTGATAGTGTTATAGCCCAAAAAGGTGAGAAACTTCCTTCTCTTTCTATTCACAGACCAGCAAACACAAAATACTTTAGGTCCCTTTGCCTCATACATCAATCAGAGAGAACTTCCTGCCTCAGAGACTTTAAGAAGCTTTTAGAGAGCAGGTAACACAGGACAGTGCTCAGTGACAAAACACGCAGTGAGAGGAGCCAGCGAGGGTGGTCCCAGGTCTGTGTGAGCTGCTCATGGACCTGCCCCCCAGAACCCTCCTGAAGATTTGCTCCCAAGCTTGTCCCTCAGCAGATTGCTCAACCAGCAACCCCAGGATGCAGCTCATCTCCTGAGACACAGTTTAGTGCAGGGGGAAATGGGACCTGCCACTCTCAAAAATAAAAATGCTGAGGGGTCTGCATGCTGTTTGCAAAACAATCTTGCTGAGTTAAAGTACACAGATGTTCATCATTCTCCTGTTGTTCTTCATTCATCTGTTTCTAATTGGAAAATTGAAAATATGTGCTAACAAGGAAAGAGACTGTGCAAACTATATGAGATTTTCACAGCATTCCCCAAGTGCCCTTTCAAAGGTAACCTGATTCTGACTAATACATGATTTATTACACTGTAAATCATGGGTGTCATTTCAGGTACTTTGAGAGGCTGCAATACCTGAGTAGCAGTTAAAGGTAACTTACGTGCTTACACAAAGGAGATTAACTAAATATAGTACAAAGCAGTTTTAAAGAGACAAAAGAAAAGTTTTTACTGTTACAGTCATATCTGTGAGCAAAAACCTAACTGAAGGAGGCAAAACTAACACAAACAGCTGTTACCTGCAGGGCTGAGCTAACTATCCCAGGTTTTGGAGTACTGAACAAAATTGGGAAAGCAGAACTGGTATCATGGAACAAGAATGTTCTGTACACCCTGAGCAGGCCACAGCACAAAGCACCATGGCAGGAATACACAATTGTTTTAGTTGTTACACTGCAATTTCCCACTGGAGAGTCTGGAGGACAAAATGCAGAGTTAGTGAAGATGGTCAGAGATCCTGGAACGAGCACTCGAGCTATTGCCAGCATTTTTTCACTACAAATAGACTCAATGCTTCTGATGCAGTCAGGGCTCTGCCCCAGCTACACATCCCACCTCAAACTGCACGACCCAAACACCAGGGAACCGAGTGTGCTCCTGAGAGTGATGGGCTCACTCAGCAGTGTTGGGAGCAGGGAGTGCTCTTCTTTGGGCCCAGTTCTAGAAGGCACTTACACATTTTTTAATTCTTCTTCTCAACCACGAGAACAATAAAGCAAAACTTATTTTCTTTAAAAAGTGGAAGTGCAAATAAATATAATTATGGGAAATGTAGCTTTCAATGAAAGAGCCCTGTGTGAGTCCTGGCAGTGCTACAAGAGCAGTGCTGGGACCCATTGGATCCCTTCAGTACAGACCCAGGAATAACACACCTACACCCCTGGAGCACAAACAGCATCTCTCTTGCACAAGGGCATTCCCCACCACTCTCTTGCTCAAGATTTGTAAATCCTGAAGCCAATTAAAATCCCTGTGCCTGTGCTGTGACTGCTGTGTGACAGGGCTTTGGTGTAGGTAACAGGAAAGCAGAAAATCAGCAGCCCAGCAGAAATCCCACTGCCCTCGGGTTTAAGCCAAATGCAATCAACTTCTATAAAGCCTCTATCAACAAAATTGCACTCAGCCTCAGAAATCAGGCTCACAGTGTGTTGCATTTCAACTCAATTGCACAGTGACTCAAGTCACGCTCCATGGTACATTGTAGAAACTGAACTTCTGAAACAGACTTGAAACCACATATAAATTAAAATTTTGACATCTAAATGTATCTTACATAGAAAAATGTTATTTTCAGATCTCCCCATCTCCATGGAGTCGTCCCCATCTTGTGAACAAAAGCACCAATTCAACACCAAAGCCTTAAACATCACAGAACCGACACAGGAAATGATTATTGGACTTACTTTCCCCAAACTTTCTGGAATGTCCAAGCATCAAAATGCAAAAAAAGCATTCAACCAAATTAGAGCCCATATTAAGCCCCGTTTCATTGCCATGAAAGAGTGGTTTTGAATATCAGCCACCCAAACTGACCAGTGTAAGTGTTTTCAGCTGCTCTCTGTACTGGAAACATGGAAGCCTGTCCCCTTTGCCCCTCTCATTTTGGTTTACATTTTCACAAGTAGATGCAAATGACAGGCATTTTCTTCTTCCCATTGCCCTTAAAAATAGAGCAGAGTTCATCCCTTTGGGAGAATTAACAAAGAAAAATCCTAAGCCAAAGTGAAGGAAACTGGAGGCAGCAAAGACAACCAGGGGAAAGGAAGAGAGGGAAAAACCTGAGGAACTTATAAAAGACACTGTGTGAAAAAATACAAATAAGTACCAAAATGTAATGCAGTGCAAAATAAAAAAAGTAATTCAGCAAATCTAATAAAAGTTATGATGTGATCTGGACCACAGGCACAGACTGCAGAACAACAGGCAAACTGGGAACAACTGAGGAAGACGATTAAATTCAGAGATGTCCAGGGCAGATGGTCTGAACAAAGATTCCTATCAGTGTGACAGGGCAGGTGAGAAAGTTTCAGCTGAAGTTACTGAAGAACCAGTGGGAGTTCTGACTGGGGAGATTAATAGGGCTAACCCTGCCTATCTCTCTTCCTTCAAACTTTGCATACCAAAAACTTCTGAATTCCTAAAGCTGTATTTCATTACATTACCTTACATTACCAGCTAAATTCTGACAGAAGGAAAAACCCCTGAAATGACAAAAACACATGCCTAGAGCATGGCAGCAGACACAGCCTCCTGCCAAAGCCTCACAGGGTAAGCTCTTCCTTCCAGTCCTGCCCTTTCCCAAGCCCCACCAGCCCCATGGTTTGGAGCAGACTGCACACCATCCCTCTGGGGCCCCAGGTAACAGGAGGAGGAAGATTTTTCTCCCAAATTCTGTTTGTGTGTCTCCTCCATGTTCTTCTCTGAAATGTCCAGACCCTGCTGCTCCCACACCTCTCCCTTCCTCTGCCACCTCCTGCACAGCCCCTGACAGAAGGGGCCAGTCCTTCCTGCCCTGCAGGGGTGTTACCTGACACAGGAACTGATGTGCCCTCCTCTGCAAGGCTGAGGGACAAGGAACAGGTAATTTATTTTGCACTTTCATCAGTTACATGAAGTCAAGTAAAACTTTTTTCTTGCAATTTGATGGATAAAAGCAACACAAGACCGTTTTTCACATTGTCCACTATTTTTTTCCAGTGTTCCTTTTCTGATGCACCATACTGTTCACTGATTGCCAGCTTGTTTATATGCCATATTATTGTATTTAAGAAGGCATTTCAGAGGCATCACAACCTTATTTCAGTACATCCAATCACATTAGGTGACATGTCACTGGTACCACTCTCTCAGTCAGTAACGATTCAGTTGCTCCACAACAGCACCAACACGGTGAGTTTCCAGGAAAGGCTTTGAGTTTCGAATGGTCAGAGAACCATTCCAGAGCCATTCCAGTGCTCAGAGAATCAGTCAGCAAAAAAGCTGGAGCAGCACAAAGCTGGTTAGGAAACACAGGTAGTGAAATGAGGATGAGGATGCTGGAACCAAATCAACTCTGACTGAACAGAAAGAACTCCCCTCCTGAGTAATTGTTTCCTGCACAGCCCCATGTGCTGGGTGAGTCGGCAGGTGTGAAATGCAACAGGACTGGAAGGGCTCTGCTTTAAAACCAAGTCTTTCTAGTGTAGAGGGAAAACAACAAAACACCAGAAAATAGCACAGCTGAGCAAGGAATGAAAGACACACCATGGTGAGGGCTGGTCCTGATGTGTCACTGTCACAGACAGCACACACCTACATGAAAGGGAACTTCAAAAATAAACACAACTACACTGGGAAGTTTCTGTCCTAAATAATAGTTGCTTGGGTAACAACAGGAGGCATTATCAGCCTGAAGAAAAAACAGAGACTTGAAAAAACAATATATGGTCTAAGAAACCACTTATCCATTTTTGCCTTACCATCCCAAACTGCATTAACAGAATTAATAAAAAAATTGCTCAAGAACAGCAAGAGTAGGACTCACTCCGGAAACATTCATAAAATTATAGACTCATAGAATGGTTTAGGCTGGAAGGGACCTTAAAGCCCATCCAGTGCCACCCCCTGCCATGGGCAGGGACACCTCCCACCAGCCCAGGGTGCTCCAAGCCCCGTCCAGCCTGGCCTTGGACACTCCCAGGGATCCAGGGGCAGCCACAGCTTCCCTGCCCAACCTGTGCCAGGGCCTGCCACTCTCACAGGGAAGGATTTCTTCCTAATATCCAATCTAAACATGCACTCTTTTGGTTTGAAGCCATTCCCCCTCGTCCAAAGTCCCTCTCCAGCTCTCTTGGAGCCCCTTTAGGCTTTGAAAGGAGGTCTGAAATCTCCCCAGAGCTGTTTCTTCTCCAGCAGCCAAACTTCTCATCACAAAGGGGCTCCAGCCCTCTGAGCATCTTCATGGCCCCCTCTGGACTTGTTTTTCTGGTGCTGGGGTCCCCGAGCTGGACACAGCACTGCAGGTGGATGTCTCAAGGGCAGGGCAGGGCAGATGGGACAGTGCCCCCACACCCTGTGGGCACGGTGGGTTTGGGGGCTGCAGGTGCACATTGTGGGGTCACGGCAGCTCCTCATCCCCCAGCACCACCAGTGCTTTCCCCCAGGGCTGCTCCCACTCCATTCTCCCCCCAGCCTGTCTCTGTGCTCAGCATTGCCCTGACCCAGGTGCAGACCTTGAGCCTGGCCTTGAGCTCAGTGATGTCCCCACAGGTGGAGCCCCCGTGCCCATCAGGGTCCCTCTGGATGGATCCCTTGGATCCCTCCCCCGTGCCCATGGGGGTCCCACTGGATGGATCCCTTGGATCCCTCCCCCGTGCCCATGGGGGTCCCTCTGGATGGGTCCCTTGGATCCCTCCCCTCCTGGGTGTCACCAGCACACCCTGCTTGGTGTTCTCAGGGAACTTGGGGTGCCTCTGCCCCCTGCCCATGTCACACAAAGCTGTCCAGCAGCACCAGCCCCAGTGCCAACCCCGAGGGCACCCCTTGGACATCGAGCCATTGAGCACAACCTGTGGGTGTGACCATCCAGCCCACTCTGCACCCACTGAGGCCCATCCATCACATCCACATCCCTCCAGTTCAGAGACAAGGGTGACACAAGGGACAGAGTCAAATGCTTTGCACAAGTCCAGTTAAATAATGTCAGTCACTCCTCCCTCACCCTCCAGTGCTGGAACCCCAGAGCAACGCACTATTGTTTAGTCTTTGGGTTTTTGGCTTTGTATTGTTTTGGCTAAAACAGTTTCACTTAGCAGGGCTGTAATAGTTAAATCTATTGTCTTACACTTCTTAAATCACATACAATTAAAAAATAGAGAACATTTATCATTAATCAGTAGACAAAGCCAGCAAACAACTCTAACACAGCCCCCCACCCCCACAAGCTTTCAAATATCCACCTACTCCAATATGTTGAAAAGAACATTGGAAAGGTCACCAGCAACTCTTGTTTTAATGATAAACAAAATGCTAGAAAGGATACAATTTGAGATGGGGAACTAGGAAATACCTAAATAATAGAAACAGCAATGAAGGGCAATTTGCAGCAACAACATACATAAATACACATACATATGTACAGGACTTCAGCAAAGGACATTTTAGGAGAGGCAAGAAATGATGCCTAAAGCGAAACAGGACCCACTGATCAGTGGAAAACAACCATTATGGGACAGCATAAACTGAGAGGGCAACAGGCCACCTTTCAGGTAGAGAATCACGTGAGGAAGGCACTGCACATTATCTATGAAGTGAACCTGTGAGTGCAACTTGAAGGCAACACAGAAACACCCAAACCAACTGCTAATAAAACAATCCACAAGTTCAGTTTAAATGCAGTCTCTTCTTCCTATTTGGCATGAAGTAGATTAACAAATATTAACAGGCACAAGGAAAGAAGAGGAACTCAAGACCAGCTTTATTCCTTCTGAAAAACTCATATGCAAAACTAGGCTAAAATTAGACCATAGGTTTTAAAATAACATTTAATTTTGCTCCCTGTTCTCAAGGGAAAATAATACAGCAATACCATTTTATTAGCATTTGCCTCATTTTCTGCTAGAATGCAAAGTCACTCAAGGCTGACCAGGCAGCTGGAAATGCCAGCTCTGATCTCTGGCTAAGGAGACACTGGTGGCAGCTCAGCTTCCCCTTCCCCTTGCCAAGCCTTCCACAAGAGAACTAAAAAAGGAACAGTCTGAGGGAGAGCAGAATTAGGGACTATTTTTGGGGAGTTGTTTTGCACACTCAGTCACATGACAGAACTGTAGATTTCTCTCTCCCTCTCTATCAATCCCATGCTTTTCTTTGAATTCTGCTTATATTCCCTGTTCTTTGAGGGGATGCCCATCTCCTGCATCCCTGCCCTGTTCCATGGGTCAGTCTCCTTCACTGCCTTCACATCCTGCCTGGAAAGCCACACTCCTGATTTCTGCCTTGATGTTCAGCTATGGATACCTCAATGAAGTGCTCTTGGATGTTTTTATATAATGGTGAAATACTACATCCTTTATATTAACAAATGAAACTATTTATACAAGTTAAAGGTCAATTTTTCAGTTAAATATGTTATTTTTATGCAGTTCACATTATTTTCATTCTTTTATTACTATTGCCAATGAATTTCACAAATCCTTCAGTACCTGATGGCTGCTTACACTGTTAGCATTTTAAAGTATTTCATCCCTTGCCTTCCCCCTGTACTCAAGGAGTCATTGCCTGCTCCTTCCTGCAAACTCACCTGTTTTTTGACTGGTTTATCAGTAACCTCCAAGTTCATCCACACCTCCAGCCCTGGCACTGTAAACCAAATACAGCAAAACTGGTTTTAAAGATAAAACTGTTTTCTTTGATAGTTTTCTTTCTGCTTTAGGCCACATTTTAAGTAGACTATACTAAGAAACTCCAGATTACTGCTGTCTCTGTGTAAGAGAATCAAGGTGCCAGTCCAGACTATCCAGAAGAGAAAGGGGCATGCCCTCCTCATTCCTGGATATTGGAGACCCTGGAGCTCACACACAGCTGAAGAGCAATCAGTTCTCAATCCCAAAGCTCAGAGAGGCAGAGAAGTTTTGCCCCTGCCTTGGGAGGAGCCTTTGGGTCTGGCTGCCCTGACAACCTGCCCACAGTGCTGACATCTGGCCCATCCTGCAGCTGTTTCGTGTTTTCCTGGCACACTGGGCTAATGCAGTGCTGAACTCAGTCCTGCCCAAAGCACGACTCAAAGCCTAGCAGCTTTTCAAACTGTTTTGCTGAGGTTGTTGTTTCTTTCCCCTGGGAAAAATGGGTCACATTTACTGTCACATTGCTCTGTCAGTATTAACTCCTTGAGTGAGGGCTTTTATTGGAGCCTGATTTTATATAAACCAGCAAAGGCTGAGAGTGAAAAGGGGGACCCAGGGATGTTTCTCTCCATCTCTGCCACACACAGGGATGCTTTCAGTTCCTGGGAGCACAGACAAGGTGAACACCTCAGGAGGTGGGGAGCAATGTCTCAAAGACAGAAAATGAAACAGATGAAAAACTTGGCAAGTACCCAGCCAGAAATGGAAGTAAAGCTGGAAAATAACATAGGAAACAAATGGTTTAGCACATGTGTAGAATCCACTAACACAGAACTGGCACAGCTAGAAATACATAATTGACATTTAGGGATATTAATTTACAATTAATATAGAATAGCTCTAGGCATCTCAATAAATATAGAAGTTCAATATTAGACTTTAATCCCCCACAGCCATGAAAATGTTTTAAGTTGATCTTTTCCCAAATGTAACAGCACAAGGAAGAGCTTGGCCCTGGCCTCTACTGGAAGCAAAAATATTTCAGATCACTGGTTTTTATTCTTTTTTTTTTCAATTGGAATCAAGGGGGAAACTGAAAGTACATTATTTCACATACTTTTTGTTCTTACTTTTTATTCATTCATACATACACATTAAATTGTCCCATAAATCATTTCTGTGCTGCACTAGACACACCAGGAGAAAATGTTGGCTACTAAAATCACTGCTGAACATTGGAAATTTCAGAGAATGCAACTATCACCATGTAAGCAGAATTATTTATTGGTATAAGAGGAACATGTCTGTGCATGAGAATAAAGGCTGAGTATGCATTTTCAGCAATCAAGAGCTAAAAAATAATCAGAGCCAAAATAAAAGGCAGGAAAAAGCAGCTGAGCCCAGAGGCAGAGAGGGCTGAGGCAGTGGCACTGGTGAGCTGAGCATCCCCGGAGTGCCAGAGGAGCATCCCCGGAGTGCCAGAGGAGCATCCCCAGAGTGCCAGAGGAGCATCCCCAGAGTGCCAGAGGAGCATCCCCAGAGTGCCAGAGGAGCATCCCCAGAGTGCCAGAGGAGCAACCCCAGAGTGCCAGAGGAGCATCCCCAGAGTGCCAGAGGAGCATCCCCAGCCAGTGGGGACTGAGCAGAACAAGCACACTCTCAGGGGGGCTTTGCCACAACCTTAAATATACAAGTGAACTCCAATTTTTTTTGCTTTTCTGGAGTTCCTATTTTCAGAAATTAAGGTAATCTAATGAAAGCACAAAATGCTTCCACGCTTAATGAAAAAACTCTTTTAAAATAATACAGAATATCTCCTATGCCTCAGATTATGTCCTTTTTAAAAATTATCTTGTTTGTCTTTCACCCACTTAGTTTCCTATAGCTAGTAAGTTCATCAGGAAAGACAGGATAGTAATATAACAACCATAAGTTCTAAAACCAGGAGGTTATATACTTTTGAAGAATACATGGGGGAAAAGAATCAGTAATAATCTTGTCCTGGTGCACAACACTCAATGTGAGATTTAAAAACAATTTTTAGAAGTTTTTTTTAAATTTAGGAAAAGAGATAGAGATTCACACTGTGCTCCTGGAGTACAAGACCAAGGTCAAAATGAAGCCTTTTTCTCAAGGAACTAAATGAAAGGCTGTTAGAGTAAGACACAGTGATGGGAATTCTTCTGTTTTAAGGAAAGTTGATTGAATAAATCTATTATGGGTTTGTTGGGGTTTTTTTTTGTTTGTTTTGTTGGGTTTTTTTGGAAATGAGATGAACTTCTACAGTCTTCTTTCCTCCTAAATGAGAGTGCACAGAGACAAGATGTCAGGTCTGCAGCAGATGTTTTTGACACAAAGTGATCTGCTTGAAGCACATCTGATTCCTGACCCATCACACTGTCTAATGTCAGATCCAGTTTCCAACGAGCCAAAAACTGCTGGGAGCCAAAGCAACTGTCCCAGTCACTCTGTGCTTTGCTGACACATGTGGTGCTCAGACATTCTCCCCAACCCATGGTTTTATTATCTGGTACAGTCAGCAAATACCTTTTGGGGTCCCTTTATTTGTGTAGGGGCATATTCATCATTCTTTGGTTAATCTGTAATTATTGAGATAAAAATATCAGGATTTATATATTTATACCTTGGAGATGGCATGAATTTGAGGACACTCATCTGTCAATGTGCAGGCTTTCAAAAGGTAATTCCTGTTGGGCTTTTACCTTGAAGTCTCTACAGGATGAGAGATAAAGGTGCAAACAGCTCTCAGCCAAGTGTCCTCCTGGAGTCCTAAACAAGAAGGATCAGCATTGCAAAGTCTTGCAGCTATAACCATGCTGAAAGAATTGTCCTTCCCATTAATAATTCAGCTGTAATAGCAGCTAAAAATCGTGTTAGGGCTGGCAGAAAGCTTTCTTTGCACTGAGGAGAATGATGGAAGCAGCCTGGCTGGCCCAGGCCAGCACTGAGATGAAGACAGCAAGGAGTGCTGACTAGAGAAGAAAAAGCCCTTTAGGATAAAATGCACACAGAGGTAGCAAGAGGGACAAACCCAGGCATGAGGAGTTCTGGGCACAAGACACTGCCAGGACCCAACAGAGCAGTCAGGGTGCTGCAGCTTCCAAGGGAAGACAGATCCTGATGTGCCCAGAGCACCTGAAGAGTTCAGCCCCAAAATAGCTCCCTCAGCTATTGCTCAGGCACTCTGTGGGCACAGGGCACACTCACCCTGGCACAGAGGAGGGGAGAGGGAGCCTCCTGAGCTGAGGGAGAAATGCTGTTTGAGTTAGCTGTGCATGGTCCCCAGGAAGGGACTCTCCTGCTCTCAGCTGCCTTGGGCTCCCAGCCCACACGTGGGCATGCACTGCATGTGGGATGGTCAAAAAAAAGCACAAAAAAGTGAGGGGAGAAAGAGGAGAGAGAAGAGTCTTCACACTCTAAACTATAAAGTCATTCTAGGGTCTCATTAAAGTGAATTACTAAACATCCAGAGCACATCAGAGAGGGGAATAAACTTTCACTACTCCTGTGGCTTTATATCTTTAATAGATGCATATGAGTAACAAGGTAAAGGACTGTGCTGTCAGAACGTTGCTTAAAAACCATCATCATCTGTCTTTTACACCATGCCAGTCACAGGACTGTAAATCTAACATTCTATGCCTAATTATTATTTAGCACAAAAGGTGTACAAAATACATTCAGTCATAAATAGCTCCACTGTCATAGTTATAAAAAGGTTTAAGTTGTGAAATTTATATCCAATTTAATAAAAATCACTGAATGAATCATATCACATAGTTCTGTGATGCATGATTGTAATCTCAAGTTTCAAGTGTTCTGTTCAGCAGCAGAACTGGGCCATTTATAAATTACCAAAGTAAACTGGAAGGTTCTTTACAATGTTCAAGTCAAGAAAACCCCCAAATTCAGAGAGATGACTTCCAAAAGTGGAGGTCTCTGTGCTGTAAGTGCTAAGCCCCTCCTGCCCCACAGAGCTTTCTCCTTTGCCCAGGTGTGGACCTGAAGTTCCCACAGCTCTGCCACACAAAGGGCAAACAGGATGTAACTACAACTGGCCTTGGAGTCTCAGTGAGGAGTATTTGAAAAGTAGGAGTGAACCCAACTCAACTTGTGCATTGAATAAATACAAACTAAACCATTTCTAATGCAATTTCATTCACCAGTGAATTGCTGCTTAGACAGATAAAAGGCTTTCTGAAATGTAGACATAGCAATGTCATGAAAATAAAATTAATTTCTTGGACAGAACTATGAAAAACAAATTCATTTTTAATTTTGATGAAGCTTTAAAAGTCTGCATGTATATCCATTTTCAGATGTGCATGACAAGGTTCTCTTGCTATTGAAATAGTGCCTTTAGAAGAATTGCCATTCTAGAAGTCTGAGAAATCCAAACTCCTTAAGAGTTAAGCAATTGTACAGAATTCTAAAATTACTAATTCTGAAATGTCAATCCGAGCATAGACTTAACTAAAAACTCCCCGTGCAGCACTAACTCAACCTTGGCCAAAAATATAAACAGCATGCAATGTGATGGCAAAAAGACAATCTCTGTGCTGAAAACATAGAAACCAAAATAGCTAAAACACGCATATGTTCTTTATATATGCTGTAGGCATTTCTTTGAGTGACACAGAAAACACAGAGACTGAAAGTGAGACTTGTTTAGTATATCAAAATTAGAAACAAAAGCAATTGGTTTCTATTATTACTTATTTTAAGGCACTAATAGCTGGCAAAAATAACCTGACACAAATAACCTGGAATCAACACACGTGTGTATATACATATTATTTTTTTAAATCTCTTTGTCTCCTCATTTCACATCAGGAATGGACACTTCCTGAAAGATGCATGTCGAGCACAAGCAGAGGAATGTTTCAGTGAGATATGAGACAGGAAGCCGTGCTCAAGAAAAAGCTCAGTGGAAGAAAACTGCAGGGATTTTACCAGCAGGATGGGCAGAGGAAAGAAACCTCAGCTAAGCCAACATTCAGGACAGCTTCTGGCAATGTAGAAAATCTCTATATAACATATAGGGTTTTTAGCTATTTGTACAACAGTGTGGATTTAACTCACGATTTGTTGTCAGGAGGAAAAAACATTGTGCATAATAATGTCCTGCTACACACACAGCACAAAGCAAAACATAATTAATATGTTAAAATAATTGCATAGGGAAGCAAAAACTGGTATCCTTGATTATCTACAGGATAGTTACATTGAAGAAATTCCCCCCAAAAGAAGAATAGAAGAAACAGTATTAGCAGTGGCTCTGAAAAAGAGGTGTTACCCCACAGGAGTGTGATGTGAACATCCAGTCTGAGCAAGTCCTAAAAAGAGAATTTGTGAGTGGGTCAGAAAGATCAAAGGGCTTCAGGGCCACTGGAGAATGGACCCAAACCTGTCTTTACATGGGAATGAGGGTCTGTGCAAGCAGGTTGTTTTGGCCCAAAGCTCACCCTGACTGGGCTACAACCAACCACACCTTGAGATTTCCAGAAAACACTTGTATACAACTGTTTTCAGATTAGACCTCCTGGCTCCAAGAGCAGCTGCAATGCATTTGACACAGCCCTGGGCACCACGGGCTGGGGCTGCTCTTCTCAATGTTGTTTTATCTCTCAGAAGTTCCTCCCTGTGTTTCAGTGCTGCTCCCAGAGCACTGACACTGTCACAGCTAGGAAAGGCACTCAGAATGCTGGAGGGGGCACAAAACAAAGGAGAAACCACTTCATCAATGACTGCCTCCCAGCACAAGATGCTGGCAGTGTTAGAGGCTGTTACACCAAATGCAGCCACAACTATGTGTGCTAAAATGTTCCTGTGAGCACATCTTGTCCAGAACCAGCAACAAACCCTTTCACTTGGAGAAATTCCTGTGTAGGAGGAAATAATCTGGGCTAGATGCATATGCCTATTAAATTGCTTATCTCTTTGATAGTGAGTACGATGTGAATTTAGACATACACAGAAATGAGAGGGACAACACAGACTTTACAGCAAGTAAAATAAGATAAGTAACTCTCCCAAACCACCTCTGATATGTGGGAACTCTTCTTCAAATTTTGGCAGTGTTCAATCAGCACAATAACTGACAATCTGTCCTGGTGCCGCTGGGAAAAATCTCCTCATATTCTTTTTCAAAAAGACCAAGACAGGCTCTAGGCTGGAATGACAGGTTGCCTGAATCAGTCAGACAAAACAGAGGTCTCCTAAATATAGCAAGCCTGTGATGATATTCCTAGCTCGGAATCCTAAGGTTTTAGTACATATAACAGATGACTTGGGAAATGCTGCAACATTGTGTGCACCTCTCTGTTAATAACACACCATACCTGATTAGTGAAAAATGAACAAAGCCACTGTCACAGAATGCCTTCCAAAATCAACGATACCTTTCCACTTTTAAGTCTACAAACCTAAATCTAAACCAACTACAATTAAATAAATGAACAGACACAGTCATTTTTCTGATATGGTTTCTGAGATGTTTTTCAGCCCAGCCATTTAACCTGTGCTGCTTTAAAGGTAAAACCTGTGGGAGGAATGAAGCCAACTCAACAGAGGTTACAAGTTAGTTACAATTTACTGAAATTATTACAATAAATACAATAATACAGAGAGAAATCGATTTTAACCCGCAAAAACCAGATGTACAACCCAGCACTTGGGGCATGAACAGTTAGTCTGTGTGCTGAGCCCCACATGGGCCCCCTGAGTGCAGGGTGAAAGGAAAGGAAAACCTGGTGGTGAGGATGATGGTCACAGTCTGGCTGAGGTTCTGGTCCTCCTATGGATCCCATGAGTGGTACCAGAAGTTCCCAGACCCCAAGATTATCTATGCTCAGGTTCAGGTGGGAATGCCCAGTATCTCCCCCAGGGCTAGGAGTTTCACAGTGGGTGATTTACTCTGTGAGTAAATGGGATACTCCTTGCTGGCCCATTAGCAGACACGACCTCTCAGGCTGGGTGTGAAGGTGCTGCTGATGTGAACACAGAAACACTGCCCTGTCTCACAGAGCTCTTTAACACCCAGCTTGCAGCCTGAGGGCTCAGGGGTGCCCTGGGCAGCTGCTGCCAATGGGCCATGATTAACAGTCCATCAGAAATGCCACAGAGGGTGTGGAATGCACAGCTTTGGTTACACACACACAGTGAGAAACCAGTCCCAGCCCCTGTAAGTGGGACACTCCCATGCTGTGAACTTCATGTATGCATATTAATCACTGGGTCCCAAAAATATCTCTGGTGTCTCTATCACTTTACAGTAAGTCCCATTCAGACTAAACTTTGCTGTTCTGCACAGTGAGCTGAGAAACTCTTACAACTCTTCGACTGTCAGGCAGCTGAATACGACAGAATTGAGCTGAAGTCCCCTCCCTTCTCTCCCTGGCACATAAACATTTAGGGCATGACTCTTAATAACTTAAAATACAGCAATCTAACACTAAGAAGTTTTTAAGGCTTTTGTTGGAAACCCTTACCTTAGTATGGTCAGCTTATTCCAAGAGCTGACTTAGCAAGAATGCCAAGAAATATCTGTTCTTATAGACAGAGCTCTCTTTTCATGCCTGGTTCTTGCTTTGAGCAGTGACCATAGGAAATGGCTGTGTCCCAAAAGCTTACCTTCCAGTAAGTCTCTTGCCAGACCTGGTTCTGCCCCTGTGGACCGAACAAAGTCTGACAGGACTGCATCCATATCAAGAGTCATGTGATCATCCAGAGGTGCTGCCAGACATGCAGCAGCAGCAGGACTCGCTGGTTGGCTACAAGGTCTCCATCTGCCAAGGAGAAACAGGGCTTTAGAATATACTCCAAAGTGATGCAAACCACATTTGTGCACTCTTCTCCAGACAAGACTATAAAAAATGCTAAAACATTCAAGTTACAGCATATTAAAATAAACAGCATTTGTCATCCATCTCTGCCTTAGCCTAGAAGATATTGATCACTCACACTGGAAGGTTTTCTCTATCTTAACATTTCCTATTTTTATTGATTTTTCCTATGTGCAGCTTGTAAATACTGCAGCAATTCGAAGGCTCCAACTCAGCTAAGCACAGGCTCTGCTCATTAAAAGCACAATCCCCATCTCTTTGTCACTGCTCATAACCTGAAGTTTAGCAAGGACTGAAAAGGCTGGCTAGCCTAGAGCTCCTCTGCCTAACTAATGCTGACACATACAACAGAGTGTAGTATTCACTCCTTTATTTGCCTTAAGACAACTTCTGCAATTCAGAGATTCTCCCCTGCACTGGGTCTGGCTGGGATGGGGTTAATTTTCATTGTTCCTTTGCTAGAGCTGTGGCTCAAACAGCACTGATAACACATCAATAGTGGGCAGTGCCTGCACAGCCACAGGCCTGCTGTGTCCTGCTCTGCCCTCCAGTCAGAGGGCTGGGCAATGGGCTGGGCAGGGACACAGCTGATAGTACTGTAATTGCCAAGCTTTATTTGCTTTATTATTTGGTTTTCTTTTTTCTCACTGATGGCCAATGCTGGAGCTGCTGAACAGCTGGGACTGTGTTTATGAGCAGTCTGGGGGGGACAATCTCACCAGGGCACTCTCCTGGGGGCACCATCACCTGGGGACCTGGTAGGAAGCACATCATGCTTTGCCCCAGGTGAAATGGGACACACTGCCTGCCATGGGAACTTTTCTTGCCAAAGCCATGCATAACAAAAATATATCTGCTCTTCTGTGTTTTGCACCTAGTTTTTTGTCCCTGAAAACAGGAAACTCGTACTTCTAGGCAATGTTCCCTATCAAATAAAAAATAAAGCAGGCACTCCTAGAGTACCTGATGCTCGGCAAGCTATTAAGACAGCTGGAATTTAAAACACAGTTATCCTAAAGGTATTTCCATATTTCTACCCTGCCTGCACTGCTGCAAAAATAGTGCAAAGCAAAGCAAACAGGATGAAGTTAAGCAATATACAATGTAAGGAAAAGCATATGTTTTACTTTCATGCTTGTTGTTCATCATTGGCCAAAGTTTACCTTTGAACATGAATTGGATTTTTCCTGTTAATTCCTCCTCACGGGCTCAGCTGCAACTTTACCCTGTGCCAAGGGTAAGGACGGGCATGGGGATTTCCTGCTGGCAGCAGATGATGTTGACTGGCTCTTGGTTGCACCACGGCTACTGAGAAAGAAACTGTGAAAGGAATGGTAAACCAGTTGATTTCACTGTCCCCCAAACGACTCTCAGTCCTTTCCTACTTCACGTGTAATTACCTGCTAATATTTAGCCTTGAAAAAGGAATGTCTTTGCTTTCTTAGAAATTGCCCTTTTCTGCAAGTCCATATCCCTGCTGGAATGCAAACCCCCTGCCCCAGGAGGGTGGGTCCTCCTCAGCCTCATCCACAGGCTCTGCTAAACCCAACCTACTCCAACAAACTAAAAGTTTGCAGGATACAAAATCATGGAATTAAGATTGGAAGAGACCTTTAGGATCACAGAAGCAGGTGTGGAAAGACCTCTGAGATCATTGAGTCCAACTTTTGACTGAATAGGACCTTGTCAACTAAACCATAGCACTGAAGTGCCATGTCCAGTCATTTCTTGAACCCTCCAGGGTGGCGAATCATTTATGCTTTCATAATATTTATACAACTGTATCATTGTGTTTGGGCCACATTAGGATAGCAGGGGATGTGAGATCTTTTCCTCTCTCTTCAGCCCTGGTGAGACTCATCTGAAGCATCATGTCCATTTCTGGATCCCCAACCCAGGAGAGACCTGGAGAGAGTTCAGGGAGGGAGCACAGACTGCCCTGGCTCACCATGCTCAAGGCAAACACTTCTAAAATGGATCAGCAGGAAGATGCAGGAACAGAAGGAAAGCTGGAAATACCAAGGGGGCTTGTTGAAAAGGAAAGCAGCCACTCTGGGAAGAGAACTACCTTAATGGACTGTGGCCAGATTTGGCATCTGAGCTTTGTTCAACTGAATTGGTTCCAACGCAAATTCAGGGCAAAAACGCTACTTTACTTTTTAAGAAACACCCATATATAGATGCACTGCACTAACCAGCACTAAAACCTGTACAGAAGGATCACAAGAAACTCAGTACAACTAATTAGTGATTAGGAGAAAGAATGAAATGAATCTCAGCCAGCAGGATGGAAACACAGAACACGCTGAAGGAACCTGCCAGAGGATACAAAGCATTGGTGAATTTGAGCTCACAATCAGAAGTGACTCAGTAATATAATGACTGGTAATTGAAAATACACCAGCTGGGCACCCAAGTACAGTCACTGTGTGTGGGGGGAGACTGCTCACAAGTTTGGAAAGCTGAAGTGAAAATCAGCCTGAAGAAGCCAATTCATGAGTTGTCTCAGTATCAGCATTACATCACTATTTGCAAGAGTAAAAAAAGACATCCTTTTAAGAGTAAAAGACAAGACCAATCTCTGCATTTATGACATCACCATCATCTCATAATTACCTCATAGGGTCTGCACTGAGGAAGGAAGGAGCAGAGTTGGTGGGATCTGCCCTGTGTACATGTGAACTAATACTGTTTTCCCCCAAGGAAGTTGTTTGCTCAGCTCTCTAGAATTCAGATTTTCTTAAAAACTCAAACCACAAAGAACAAACCCCAACAAAAGTCTTCCAAAATATTATCTTTGCCAGAAAACTCCTATTAGCTGTGAACCCCCAGGCAGATGGAATAGTAAGAACTACCAAGCAAACAAAGGCAATAACTTGCAAAGGAGGCAGTGACTCAGGAGGCAGATGCTGTCAGACCCACTGCTCTCCTCACCCAAAGAACCCCCAGCACCACCTCTGCTCTCCATGCCTTGTCCAAGCTTTAACACAACTTACACTTCCAACATCCCCACCTGGAGGAGATCCCACACAAGGAGCCACCTGACCCCCTCCTGTCCCCAAGCACCGCTGGGCTCCCCCCCAGGCACACAGACCCTGCAGCTTCCATTTCCAGTGACACACGAGCCTCACCTGCAACTCAATGCAAATTGAAACATCTCGACCCTCAAAGCACAGGGGGAAGACCTGTGTTCTCACTCTCTTTTCTAGTCAAATTCCTTCCCTAAATAATTCCCTGGTTCTACAGTGCAAGTATGAGAGGCAGTGAAAAGGGATAATTTGTTGTATATTATAAGAAAAAGCATTTTAAAAGTATTTAGAGGAGATACTGATTACTTTGGAGGGTTAAGATGCGTTAATAGGCCTTGAAACCAATTTAATACAATCTTGGTGATATTTCATCTTTTCTTCTCCTTTAAGTACCTCTCTCCCAAAACTGAGCCATACTTGTAAATAATCAGTCTTCACCTGAATCTAAATTTGGCTTCTTCAGAATCAAATAGCTTCACCCAGTTAAGCAATATGAAGATATTTTTTCTAAAGAAGCACAGAGATGCATAGGGTATCTATAACTAATAACTGATAACTGATGAAGCAAAAGTAAGTATGTTAAAACAAATCCCAGCCCATGCATCCAGAGTGCAAACAGGTGACCAGCCTGAAGGGAGGAACGGAAAGAAAACAGCACATTAACAGCATACAGAGGGCAAATCCTCAGGGGGACAGCCAGGATGGAATGAGCACCATCATAGGATGCCCACCCTTGGGGCTCCAGGAAGCTGATGGAAAGACACCCACAGATTGCACTAAACCAGTTCCCCCCCAGCTTGGTTTCAGTTCCTTGCCATGTGCCAATGCCCTGTGCCCTCTGACATCCCTGTGCCCTCTGACATCCCTGATCCTGTGCCCTCTGACATCCCTGACCCTGTGCCAATGCCCTGTGCCCTCTGACATCCCTGTGCCCTCTGACATCCCTGACCCTGTGCCCTCTGACATCCCTGTGCCCACTGACATCCCTGTGCCCTCTGACATCCCTGATCCTGTGCCCACTGACATCCCTGACCCTGTGCTCTCCATCCCTGACCCTGTGCCAATGCCCTGTGCCCACTGACATCCCAAACCCTGTGCCCACTGACATCCCTGACCCTGTGCCAATGCCCTGTGCCCTCTGACATCCCTGTGCCCTCTGACATCCCTGACCCTCTCAGCTGCTTTGGCCACAGACAGAGGTGCAGCCACTTGAACTTTTGGGTGGGAAGGCAGGAGGGCCCTGTTTGTGCAAAGTGCCAGACTTTAAGGGGCATTCTTTCTGAGAGGCCACATTTGATGGAGAATGCCACAATTCTACAGCCTTGCCAATATTATGAAATCAAGTCAATGCACTAAGTGAGACCATTTCTTCTCAGTGAAGCATTTAAATGTTTTGAGCTCAAGCTGTGGATTTTCTCACTCTTTTCTGCCTGCAAAAATATATTTACTTAGAGTTTCACAGACACCTATATTCTTTAGTAAGCCAAAGAGTTTTTATTTGGTTATTATATTAATCTGCTCCACTCTTTATTGTGTAACACTTTCCAAATGTTCATATATAAGAAAAAACTATTAAGTGAAAAACTATAATTAAACAATCAAGCCCAGAAGAGGTTTGTTTAGGAAGAGAACATCAGCTTTAAGGGAAGTGGTAGAAGCTGGGGGTTCTGCTGACAGAGCACAGCATGGGCTTTTAAGCAAGTGAAGATACACTATTTTTTTGCTAACTGTAAAATGTGCTCACTGGTCTGAAATGTACTTTTTCTCTCATATTTACAGGGAATAGCCTAAATCAATTCTATTTCCTCTTAGACTATGCTCAGAGAACGACAGTCAAAGCCAAGGAGGATGGTAGGTCTAATATTAATATCAATGCCCATACTTAAACCCAAATATAAAAAGCACCCAACCCACGAAACCCCAGCCCACAGTCTGGCAGGTAGCTTGGGCTATTCTAGGTATCCCACAGCATGTTCTGTGTGAGGACTGCCTGGGTTTCAGACACTTCACAGCTGAGGATTCTTCACTTCTCTGGGCAGAAACTCTGGGTTTCAGCTGCTGCTCCAGCAGTTCCCAGCTCTGTGTCACATTGCCCAGTCCCATCTGGCCATCCCACACCACACAGGGCTGTCAACCTACATCTGTGTCTAAGCAAGGCACCTGAATCACTGATTTCTACCTATAAGACTCATCAAGTGTCTCTTTGGGTCCCTGGATCACACCTGAAATACTGAATACTGGAAATACATTTGCAGATTTTCCTTTATTTTTTTAAAAGTTTTGACCTTAATTTGTCAAGTCTGCACCAGCCCAACAATCAATAAAAACAAGTGGACAGAAATTCTTACACCATGTTTTCCCAGGAAGTTCTTAAGTTCTCAAGACAGCTTTTTTCCTAGACATGATGACTTTAGTTGGAAAGACACACAGAATCTCCATAAGCACATTTAAATAGAAGTTTGCTTCCTTCCCTAACAAAAGTAGCTCTCAGGTGATTGAGTGACAAATAACAAAGCTGGTTACAAAGAAATGTCCCCACCTTTGGTTTACTCAGGACATCTGACCTCCCTCTGCAGTGATTTCACCTTTTCCAGAGATTCCAGGACTCCTCAACCTCTACCAAACCCCTCTGGCCCTGCCCTCACCTGCATGGCACTGATGCTGCAGGTCCTGCAGCCTGCCAGAAATTCAGGCTTCTCTGGAAACCACTGGACACAAGGCAGCTTTTTCACACAATGCTTCAGGCTGCTTGAGCCAAACACTCTTGGAACAGAACTCACAGATTCCACTGCATTTAATACCAAGGTTATGAGTAGAGATTTATGCTCAGACTCAGAGATCACAGAATTTTAAAGGCATGTGAAAAGCAAGCATATCTCAAGTATTTTACTTTTACACTTTGTATTCATTCCATTCAAATTAGATTAGAGATTACTCCACCTGCTTCACACTTACTTTGTTTTAAACAGCCTTTTATCTTCAAATAGGTTCCACTTTTAGCTGCCAAGAATACAGACGTGAAAGCCAGTTTTTAATCTCAGAGGCAGAAGAAAATCTCCCATAGAACTAAATATATATAATGCACTCTTATCACAGCTAAAGTGGACCTAAATTTAGCACCCTGTTTTATATGGCTAAACCCATGCTGCTCACAGAACTTCAATGAAAGACACAAAACACTATTCAGGAAACACATCTGTACAAACTGCACTGTTTAAGCTATTGGACACTTCCCCAAAAGGCCCCTTAAAGCCTCAGTCCTAAAGCAGGAAGAGCAGCTCCTAAACCAAACAACTCCTTGAATGTGATCCCATTCAGATCAGCTGCACTGACTGAGCTCCACCACTGGAATGGCAAATCTCTCCAGTAAGAGGCCCTGAATACCTACATCAGACAAGGGACACTGTTATGGTCAGAGGCTGGATGAGATGACTCCCTGTGGTCCCTTCCAGTCTTACCCATTCCATGATTCTGTGACATGTAGTTACAACTTATTGGCAAAAATAACCATCCAGTTCTGCAAAATCTGTAAAAGATGCTCTATGAAGTTGCCTGATGGGGAAGATCTTCCCAGCACATGAAGTTACAGTGATGGATTAAAAGGCATTAGTTGAAGAATTAAAAAAAAGGTAACTACCCAAATAAAAGGTAATGTGCACTAGACCTGATGGGATTTTTCTATGTTGATTATAAAATGTGAACTCTCAAAACATGTAAAATTACAAGACAACTGAGATCACTACATTTTTGTCTACACAATGAAACTCAATTAATTTACCTGGATTAGTCCATGTCCATTAACTCCCTTTGCAATCACTTCCATCTGTGAATAAAGTCTGACCTTAATTTGGTTTGGCTCATCTTGCCTTCGAAGCGAATGAAACTGAATTCACTGGAGGCCCCTTGAATGATGAATGGAATAGTGCACACAGAGACTTGGGGGGACTCAAGATGCCCTCTTCAAATGCCTACATTTAGCTGACTAGCCCTGGTTTTCCTCAATATCCCGTGCAGACAAGTCCTGGACCCAGACATTAGACACACACAGGATAAAGCAGAGAGAGAAGGGGTGCTGAAGAATTCTCAGCTCTCTGGGGACCATCAAAGAAGAAGGGAACTGTTCAAGTATTTTCAGTTCAGTTTTAGGATAAATACCCTCACTGGTCAGAGGCCAACGGGGAGTATTTAAAAAATGCAGCCACATATCAATTTTCAGAAATGCTACTTAAAATGCCTACTATTTGCTCATCTATTTGAATTATGTCAGGCTAGAACTAAAGAAAAAGGACACCACCAAATTATCTTTTGAGGTGATTTATTTAAGATTTTGAGCTTATAACCTCTGACTGGAGGCTGAGATTAAAGGAAGTAGAAAAGAAAACTTGAAAAGATCACTCTGCATTTAAGAGCTATGGCACACTCCCAGTGAAGAACAGAAAGGACAGCCAGGGACAGCCCATCCCCTGAAATGCCTCATCCCCCTAAAATGCTGGGAAACACCTGCCAGCCCTGCCAACAACAGGGGTCCTTGACTTGCACTGTCACTGTATTTGCACGGAGCTTCAAAGGGGTTTCACAACACTATTTTTCTCACTTGAGAATGATAACACTGAGAGGAGAAAAATGTCACAGCTAAACACAAGTCCAGGGAAACAAGGGTCCTGCACTCAGATAAACCAAGAGACAGAGCCTTTCCAGGCACAGATCCTCTGCAGCAGCACCTTTTCAGCATAAAGCAAGCCCATTGCTCTAACATTTCCTCTTTCATACAAGAAAACAGACACAGACAATGAGTGTGACAGTGTTTCCCTTGCTCACAAGGCTCTCATGGGGTGTTAACTGTATTGCAGCCAAAAGCAGCTGTGCAAGGGATAAATGCAATGCCACTGACAAAGGTGAAATTGCCCTAAAACAAACTCTTTCATTTTAAAGCAAATTCAAGTATCAATTATTCTTTTGTCTGTGGGGTGATAAAGGAGTAGGCAGTATTATACTGCACTAGAAAAACAACAATTAGGATTTCAAATGTTCATCTGAGGCCTCTTATTAAATGCATAGTTTCATTAAGTAACATGCACCTCCTTCCACTGGAACATATCTCTAAAGAAGCAATATGAACAAACTAGATTTCTTCCTCATTCAGAATTTTTTCCTTATTTTCCCCTCATTTTCACAATTTATAATTTTTTCCTGATGCAACAAGAAGATATTGTCTTGAAATACTGAACATGGTTTTCCAAATGTCATCCTTTTTCCAAATGAAGAAGGTATGGTGGCCCAAACTCTAATTATGGTTTTCTCTCACATACTCTCCCTGCATAAAATGACCTTTGGTGCACAAAAAGCATGAAGCCTCAGTAACCTTTACTGGATATCTACAACATGGAGTTTCTTTAATTTTTTCAGGTTAGCTCTGCATTAAAAAAGACACTCGAGGTGTCGCAGCCAACACACTGAAAACCTTCTTAACCACTTGCAGCTTCCTCTGCCTTGAGCTCTGGTGAGGCTGAGTCTGGGCTTGAAATGGATACACAGCTCAGGAAAGCTGCTTCAGGCAAGGGGTTAATTCCACTTCCAACTGACCTTAAATAGGAGTTCCTTGAGGTGTCGGACGGGTGTTACGCTGCTGGTTTTTGGTGAGGAAAAGAATCCATTCTTGCCACAGTAGAAGGTATGAATAAGCAAAATTTTGTCCCCTGAGAAATCTGGAAAAACAGAGAAAGTAGTAGTATATTAATCATATATTAATCATTGCACTTACTCATGCTATTTGAATAATTATAATTGCCAAAATCAACCTCACCTTGGACCTTAGAAGCCTAATGGATACTCCTCTCAATGCAGATAAATTACCATATACAATAATTTGCATGAAGAATATTACTTGGGCACAAACCAGACAACTAAAAAAAATGTACAAAAATATCCTTAAAGCTATCTTAGGTGAAAATGGCAATTCACACGTGCAATTTCCTCTAACAGTTCTCTTTCCTAACATCACCAAATACACCTTTAAAAGTTTTCTTCTCATAAGCTTCCAAACTCTAAGGCCATGAACTAGTGAAGGGTTATCCAGGAGAAGACTCAGTCAGGACAGTCATTTTCTTGGATGAAAAAAAGGAGATGAGCACATGAAAACAGGAGGAACACTGTTTCATGGGGTTTATTTTTAAAAACCCCAGCATTTCCCTTGGCATATAATCTACTCCTATCTCTTAAATTCAAGTCCTGCCGCTTGCAAATGCATAATCCAATTATTATAAGCTTCACCTTATGATTTTAAAAGGCACTTACAATCAGTTTTAATGTTTCTGATTTTTCAATCCATTCACAGAACTCATCCACTTGCAACTGGGCCCAGCCTTATCAAAATCAGGATTTAACAGATATCTGCCCAAACCTCTTCCTCGTGGAAAACATTCCTGCCAACAATGCTTCAATTTTAAAGCAGGCAAAAATAAACAGGGCCCACAATTTTTATGGATTGGTGAGAATTAGGATGTGAAACCAGAAGATGACACATATGCTATTCCTGACTGTTCCCTGGAATACACACAGAAATAACCAGAGCTCAGGAGACAATGGCTCTTACACAAAAGCTCCTGTTGTCTGTGTGACAACTCACCTGTAACATGAGTTATCTCCCTGAATTAACCAGGTTAGTTCCCTCACTCACTCACCTGTAACATGAGTTACCCTGAATTAACCAGGGTTAGTTCCCTCACTCACTCACCTGTAACATGAGTTATCTCCCTGAATTAACCAGGTTAGTTCCCTCACTCACTCACCTGTAACATGAGTTATCTCCCTGAATTAACCAGGGTTAGTTCCCTCACTCACTCACCTGTAACATGAGTTATCTCCCTGAATTAACCAGGGTTAGTTCCCTCACTCACTCACCTGTAACATGAGTTATCTCCCTGAATTAACCAGGGTTAGTTCCCTCACTCACTCACCTGTAACATGAGTTATCTCCCTGAATTAACCAGGGTTAGTTCCCTCACTCACTCACCTGTAACATGAGTTATCTCCCTGAATTAACCAGGGTTAGTTCCCTCACTCACTCACCTGTAACATGAGTTATCTCCCTGAATTAACCAGGGTTAGTTCCCTCACTCACTCACCTGTAACATGAGTTATCTCCCTGAATTAACCAGGGTTAGTTCCCTCACTCACTCACCTGTAACATGAGTTATCTCCCTGAATTAACCAGGGTTAGTTCCCTCACTCACTCACCTGTAACATGAGTTATCTCCCTGAATTAACCAGGGTTAGTTCCCTCACTCACTCACCTGTAACATGAGTTATCTCCCTGAATTAACCAGGGTTAGTTCCCTCACTCACTCACCTGTAACATGAGTTATCTCCCTGAATTAACCAGGGTTAGTTCCCTCACTCACTCACCTGTAACATGAATTAACTCCTGAATTAACCAGGTTAGTTCCCTCACTCACTCACCTGTAACATGAGTTAACTCCCTGAATTAACCAGGGTTAGTTCCCTCACTCACCTCTAGCTCAGCTCACAGATTTGTGAACTAAAACATGACACTCACTAAGATTCCTGGCTTTTTTGCCCCTTCACCGTGACATATTTTCATGCAAGAATCATAAATCTGACCAAAGAAATGTTCTTTGTTGGAATTTATGACTGTGCCACCTCACAGGTGTCCTCACAGCAACGCAGATGATTTCAAAGCTCATAAGAACAGAAAGAGCATCATTTCATACACTGCAAAGGAAATGCAACCAAACCACACGTGCCCACAACCTTATCTTTAGCACCCTCATAGAACTCCAAAAAACAACTGTCAACCCCTCAAGTTACAGAAGTAACCTTTAATAACTAACACTTTCAAAGGTACTTGGACTGCAAGGGGTAGAAATAACCATCCAGTATGTCTCAATATTTCCAGGTATCAGTGTTAGTAAACTGAAATACCTGCACTATGAAACCCCTGCTAGTATGGGGAAATAACTAAATCCTCCATTAGGCAGCCCTCAAAACAAATGATGATGCTCCTGCTAAGAAGAGGTAACTTTTGTCACTGCCCTGGAAATAATCAAGCAGTAAAAATATATTCTCTTTTTCAACTCCATATTAACAAACAGTGACTGAAACAATTTTGTAATTCTGTTCAACACACCTGCTGCACAGAAAAATAAACCCTTTCCAACATTCAACCATAGATTTTTTAACATGTCACAATATACCATTTAAACTACAATAGCAATTATTCCACTTTGCTTGCTGTGTAAATAAGTTCTCCCAAAGTTGCCCATGGAGACTGTGATTGGTAGGGCACGAGGAAATGCATGAAATGCAGCCCTTTTGGCATTTCTCAGACACACACACTGGAACTTCAACAGTGTAGGATAAACCTGAAATAGTGCCAAACCTGCCTGCTGTGGGCCCTGCACAGTGGCCAATAAACTGAAGAACTCTCCCTGTATGACCCCAGCTTGGCCTGGGACAAACTACACTGAGACATAAATGCACAGAACAAAATCAGCACAAGATATCAAAGGTGCAGGGCGTAACCTCAGCTGCAATGCTTCTGACATTCTGAGAGGAAATTTGGAATTTATCTTTTCACATTTGCACAGCCCCTGCAACAACTTCTGTGTGAGGTTAGCGAGGAAAACGAGGAAACACAAACTACAGATGCTACAAATTTATTTCAAAGCAAAGAACTTGATCTCAATCAGATCTTCTGAAGGTTGGAGTCCTACACAAAATCAGCTGAGGCCAGAGAGCAGAGAAGTTCTTCATTAAGAATATCCACAGTAACTTTCTAATTTCCCTCCCTTTTGTCTGACATTTCAAAGTGATCACTGTCAAGGAGCTGAAGAACCTTCCTCCATTTCATTTTTAGAAGTACCCCAATTCTCTTCCGAGACTCTCATATAATGTTTGTCCTGAACTCAAAAGTGCTTCCATTTCCCACTTCTGACACAGGACTGAAATACTGCCTACAATTTTCTCACCTGCACAGCACTGAAAACCTTCTCTACTAATATTTTGATCAACCTGGATCAGCATTTCCCCACGAAGTCTCAAGTGTGTGCCTGTTTTCACTCTTGTCTTTCATACATGCACACTGAAGTAGATTTAAGCCCAGACATAAAGCATTCTCTCCCATAACACCAGCTTTGTGCTTGGTTTCTGCTGAGACTTGGCTTCTTCAGTGCAAGTTGTCCATTCAGAAAAAGGCTTTCCCTGCAGTCACACTGCCCCCCGGTTCTTGGCAATTATTCCATTTAGCTCAAGCAACATCTAAAGGGAAAGATGCCTCCAATAAGAGTGAAGCAGAATTACTGAAGTGATAACAAGGTCACCTGCAGGAAGGGGATTTCAGGATAAAGATGGTCTCTATCAGTATGTGGGTCTTCCTCAAGAGGAAGGACGGGCACTGAAGGAAGGATAATTCTATTCTCACTATGGAAAGTGGCACTGCCATGTCCTGCAGATGTCTGTGTTGAAAACTGGGGGGACAAGGATATAAAATCTGACACAGCATCTGTCTGCAGCTCACCTGCAAGAGATCTCTCTCTTATGCTCCCTTTCCTGCAGACACCTGTGACAGTTCTGTTATTCCCCAGAGAAAGGCAGCATTTTCATGATGTAACATTGCAATCACAAGTCCTTGTCAACCTTCAGCCCTTGAAACCTCTTTATAACCCTTGCATGAGAAACATCTATGGCTTTATCTGTGTCCCAAGCCTCCAGGCTTTCACAAATTACTGATGAGAGAAGAAATTTCTTCTCTAGCTGGAAACGTCTTACTTGCTCTGGCTGGTGGTTCTTCCATGTGAGAAATGAAACACATTTCTGCCCTCCTTGGCTTATGCTCGTCTGACTCAGAAAGTGTGTGCAGTGGATTGAGCTGACAGGGATGTGAAAGCAGAAGCTTAAAGGATATCAGAAGTGTGAGCAGTATGAGCTCTGTATAAATAGTCTGACTGATACAGGTCTCTGAGCATCCTTTATCTCCTGCTACACAGAGATTAGAGAAAAGCTCAAATGCTTCATTGTGTGTCAAGTGCACAGTCAGCACACTGAGGGTTGGGTACAGTCTTTGAAAATGGAGTTCAGCATATTCATGCCTTGACACAGACAATTCAGCTCCTATTTTAAACACAAGGCCTGACTGTCTGTTACTCTTCACTTTACATTGTTCCTCACATCAAAGCGAGCCACGTAATGGTGATTCTTCCACCTTCCCCTAAAAAACACTGATCCCACCAATTGGTTCCTCCCACATCTTCAGTGAGAGGCTGATGGGAGAGTTCTCTTTCTTACAAGTACCCTAAAAATAACAGCAGAATTGAACTTCTGAAATTTAGATTATATACAAAAAGCAAGTCCTTGTAAGCCCTTAGATGCATCTAAGCTACCAGCTTGCCAGGCATCCATCCAGTGTGCTGGAATTACCAGGGAGCACATCAGCCCTGTGTGAGCTGTGCTAACTCAGCTGCAGCAGGGAACAACTCACACACACACACACAATGCAGCAAAGCAGGACTGGCAGTTCCCTCCAGCCCTGGGACTCCCACCCTCATTGCTGTGAAACACGATGTCCTGCAGTTCCTGCATTTACTTGGGAAAACTGAACTAACATGAGGTGAAGACTTCATTCCTTTTCCTCCTGAAAACTGTGCTTTAGTGTCACCTCTAAGATTTGGGAACAACTGGAGGTACAAAGGAGAAGATCAAGTTTTGAGACACAGAATCTGGAATGATTCATTTCACAATGTATTGAGGATGCAGAACAGAAGTTTGTTCCACTGAGACTGCATAAGTAGGTGCCAGGCTGTGAAGAATCCATCAGGAAAAGTGAAATCCATGCAGCAGCCACAAGCAGAGAGCAGGAACTGCTCCTCCATTGCAGAGCAGGGAACAAGACACCCCATTTACAGCAGGACAGGCCATAAACAGCCCAGGAGATGCTCTGAGGGAGCTCCACAGCTGGTCATGGCCCTGCTCAGAGCCTGAACCTCAAGCTCTTCCCCAGCTCAGGGTGCCAAGGTGTAGGAAAGTCATGCAGTGAAGCTGATGCATCATAGATAAGAACTGAAATATGATTATAACCAACCAGGATGGATACTAACCTGTAACTAACTCTGGAGACACACATTCCTACAGTGACTAAATGAGGCTTAAAGCACAGCTCTCATAAATCCTGTTCAATTGTTGGAATCTTTGCATATGTTAAAAATCTGAAAGTATCAGTGTCAGGGAAAAACACTGTGCTTTTTCAATTGTTGGTTATTTCTAGAACTTTCTGCCAGGGTAAGGGAGGACAGGAAGGTGCAAGCAGGTCATTTTTTGTGCCAGCTCAACACATCACTGCTCATGGTGGAAAGCTGGAAATGTTCAATGATCTAAGCAGAAAATTACCAACTGTGAATGAAGTCCTGAAGAAATTGCTGCAGTTGCCAAGGGCTCTCCTTTGAGTCCCAGAGACAGAATGTACATATGTACCTAGTGAAGAGCAATGCCAAAGGAACACCTTGCCATAGGTGAACTCCTCAGTCTGGCTCCATTAAAGACCTGTATTGATATACAAGATGTTTTTGAAGGAGAGGGGTGGATTTCCCTCTGACCATTATCACAGCAGCTACAGTTGCTCTAGATAAGCAAAGGTCTGCCTGATGGTATCAGTTCATTTGTTTGGGGGACTGTTGGAACTGACAAAATCAATTCAGGGCTGACTTACAAACCAGTACCTACAGAAGGTGGATTTCCATTTTTAGCTGACAGCCAGCTCCTAGCAGAGGCAAAGCTGCAGACTCTCTGATTCTGGGCATTTCTTTCAGCTAAAAGTGCTGCTGAGGAACCAGCCTGGAGAGCAGGAGGGAGCAGAGTCCCCCCAGGCAGCCCTTGTCCCACAGGACATCCTGGTCACATCACTGATTTCATGGGATCCAAAACTCTCTCAGACTTAGGCCAGTGCTGTAAGGAGGATGGCAGCAGCCTCAGAGCAGCTCAAAGAACAAGCATATTGCAATTTCTGTGCTGCTCTGCAACACCAGGATGGAAATAAATACTGACAAGAAAGATGCTGAGGATGTTTTTCCAGACGTGTCAGACGCCTCTCACGTTCCAAGTGGAGATGCCCTGAAGGGATTATAGGAAGTGGTGAAAACACTTTTCTTCAGTGAAATAACAAAGTAGAAACCTTAGTCATTTGTGCCTTTGTCCTGGCTTATTAAAGATTTATTTATTTTTAAATTATGACACAAAACATACAGATCTTTTCCTAAAAATTAAGGCAAAAATAGTACTCTACTCTGATAATTCTGCACAGTCTTCTTTGAATCTGTTTCTTTTCTGTGCTCCAAGTCTTTTCAGACCTATGCTTATACATATTAGCAAGCTATAAATTTCACTTTATTTTCAAGAGAATTGAGTGTGAAATTATCTAGTATTAAGAACTGCTGCTCATCAAAAAAAATTAAAAAAATAAATACCCTAAGTAGGAAGAAAAATCCCTCTTTCACTTGGTCAAATCAATTTGGTGACATTCTGTAAGTTTTCCCTCACCATGAATAGGTTGTAACTACCCCTAAAGTTGTGACCTTTCCTGCAATTCAGGCAATATGAAAAATAATAATTAACAGGAAATACTGAGATCCAGTGAGGAGAAGTGAAAGCTGATGAATCAAGGGAAGTGCAGTAAGGAAACATGCAGAAGAATTGTACACACAGAAAGAGCATTAGCAACTCCCAGATAATCCAAGGCTGAGGATAAAATAGCACATCCCGATTTTGGAGAACTTTTGAACAGTTCTGGCCCAGTTCAACAGGATTAATGGATACTCAGCTTTAGAATTTAGATTATCTCTAAGGAGTAGACCATCAGTTCTAATGGTCACTGTCATCATCATCTACTCTTACATGCTCTGGAAAGCAGGGCATGGAATTAAATATCAGTGTACAACCAAGGAAATTCAGGAAGCCAGAAAAAAAAAAAAGGAAAAAATGGAAAGTGCTATTGATTGCCTGCATTTCTTTAACTTATGTACCAAATTCACATATGAAAAAAGCACATGCAAATGAAATGAAGAACAAACTCCTCTGAAACAAACAGCTCCTCAAGGACAACCACACAGGAAAAGGAGGGAGGAAAATACACAAGGATTTGCAGTCTCCCTGAGCCTTAGTTGGCCAATGTGATGGCAACATTGCTTTAAGAAATGAGAACCTGTTTTGTAGAGCTTACAGCATGTAAATATCTTTTAATTTAATCTACTGCTGAGAGAAATATTTATATATTTTTTAAACATCTCAAACACATGGATTTCAGAAATACCTGTATTTTTTCTCCACTTTTTGTAACAAAAAGCCTGGAAAAGTAGACAGATTCATTTAAAAAATAAATATTGTCATGGGTTTCTCTGATCAGGCTTTTTTTTAATAAGAGGAGGNAGGACTCAGAGTTGTGATTCCCCTGTGTCCATGGTGATGACTGTGGTGAATCGAGCTGTCCCCTTTGCAGCCCCCAGGAAAGCCCCCTGAGACAGAACTGCTGCTGAAGGTTTGGACACACTTTGTCTGACCCTTCAGTTGAGCCCTGACCAGCATGGCAGACCCTACAGGAGCCATGTACCACCACCAGCACAGCTCCCAACCTCGTAAGGGCACACAAGCTTCTCCCCTGCAACAAGGGGGTGTCCATGGAGAAGATAAACCATATAACAGGAAGGAAAAAAATCCACTCCAAAACAGAGTTTGCTTGAAGCCATATTCTTCCATCCCCTGCAAAAAAGCAACCAAATGTGCTGATCAAATGGTCAAATGTTTTGGAAAAACCTCCCGCTTTTCTCTCTGCTGAGCAATCAATTAACCAGCAGTATTTTCCCTTTCAAGACAGACAGAAGGAGCTCATTTCTCAGACCTGCACTCAGTAAACACTGAAAAACAGACCATCTATGAGGAGTTCTTAATAGTTGAAAATGTAAAAAGGCACAAGCTGAACTTTATCTAGATGATAATAATTTGATTTTTCAAGCACTAGCTTCAAAGTGAAAGTGACAGGGTCAGGAAAAGAAGGTCACTACCATCAAGTAGTCAAATATTTAGACCTGGATCAGAACTAAGCTCATGCCACCAGTATTTGTGTTTTAATTAGAACAGCAATGGATCTGCTTATGTGTAACATAATATATGGAACTCAGAAACTACACAGCAGCTACTGTTTTCTTATGTATGTCATTGTTTCCTATGATGATGATATCTAAAGACTAGAGACTTCAACTAAAAAGAAGAAAAAAAAATACCACTTTCATAGATAGATTTCATCCAAAAGGTATTTAGTTGCAAATAACTTCTTGGGCAACTTCAAACAGTCCTGAATGTGACCTGTGAATTTTTACAGAGCTCCTGTGGCTGAACATCTACTCCACATACACAAATCCTGTCAGTCTCCTCAAGTAGAACCACAGCCAAAAGGCCCAAAATTCTGGAAACAACCTCCAGCAGAAGGTTGAAAATCTGGCTCTGTACTTCCTCTGTAATTCAAATGACAGAATTGAAGCTCTCAAAGAGAAAGACAATCAGGAAATTTATATTATCATTGCCATTGCTCCTTACAGATAAGTAGGAAACTTCCCAAGACACTGCACCTCCTGAAAGTCACACTCAACAGAACGTCACCCACTGACAGCTGACCCTGGAACCCTCCCTGCCCTCTCAGGCCTTCCACAAACCACCACAGGAGCTCACCAAGGGACAGATTTGCTCCCATGGCTCTGTTCTTGGGGTCCTGATCCCTAAGGACACGGGTGGGACACACCAGTGGAACCACATCCCTTTGCCTTCCCCCCAGGGAGGAGCAGCAGTGCAGCAATGTTGGGGATGAAAGGGGCAGGGGGATGGAGAGATGGATGCAGAGCCTGTGCTGCTCCTCTGGGTGGGGAGAGCAGGGGGGAACTGCAGCCTCCTCCCTTCTGCCACAGCTCTGTTTTAAACAGCCTGAAAACACAATGAAAGCTTTTCAGCTGCCCTGCTCTCCCTGCAGGTAGAGGGGTGAAAATGTAACTTGGGTTTCGCTTTTCTTCACTCTCACCTCTGGGCTTGGAAACCTTTCTCCTGGACATTACTAAGCTGACTGTCGTACCAAACAGCACCATTTATAACATTTACTCTGAAAAGAAAGAGTGAAGAGAAATCCTTGAGCTTTATACATCATTTGCAAGGTGGTACAGTGCTTCAGTGAAGATAAAACATCTGGTATTCTTGCACAAAGCCTTAAAAATAGCAAAACAGCACTGTGATTGTGAAAGGCAGGCATAAAGTTAATTACAATAGCACACGAGAAGCTGAACTAATGAGTATAAGCCTGCTAAGCAACATGCAGTCCTGGGACCTTCCAAAAGTACCAAGAGCACCAACATTTTTCAGCCACAGAAGGCAGAGCTCAGTGCTGAAGGTGCTGATCTCTTCAGTTTGGTCTGGACCCCTCCACCTCCCTGAGTTAATAACAACACACAAATAGCAGTGTGCTTTGAAGCACAACTGACATCTATGAATTCACAGAACCAATAAATCAATTCCACATGCAGAAAACTGAGCTGGGAAATCCTATCAGCTCTGCAGGAAATTGTTCTATAAGCAAAAGAAAGGAGGAAGCCTCATTTTCTCTGGGCATCTGTCCTTTAACACCCTAAACTTGTGCAGCCACCAGCACATCCCAGAGCTGGTCCAGACTCATGGATGTGCTGTCAGACAGTTCACAAAACAAGCACTGTTCTGGATTCAGGGGTTTATCTCCACCAGCTAAGCTTTCACAAAATTTATCAGAATTTTATTAGCTTGGGCAATTCTAACTGTTTTGCAAACAATACAGTGGTTTTCAGTGGAACTGGGAAGAGTGATACATGGATGGATGGGAATGTCTCATTCAAGAGTATTAGAAAAACAGGCTAAAAATGCCTTCCCTTTCCTCTGCCCCATGGGATGAGTTCCAGCCTGTATCATCCAGTTGTGCCCCATTCCAAACCCTCAGTTCCAGCTCAGGAGAACCCCAATAAACAGTTCCCAATGGCAGAGCTGAAGGGTTCCCATTTAACCAGCCTTTTTTCTTACCAAGAGATGTAAAACCACAGAGCAAGGATTTCAGAATGCTGAGTCTGCAGCCAAACCACTCAGCCTGCAAATGGAGAGCTGAGGCTCTCCCTGGAGACTGGCCCTGCTGAGGTGCTCCAGTTGTGCTCTGGAGTCTCCATTAACTACCTTGGGATTCCAGAGCCTTAATTCCAGGGAGATGGTTCAAGTCCTATCATTTAAACCCTCTGCTATTTACAGTGCTTAAAAATAGCAATCAATATTTTCAGCATTGTGGATTAATTCAGACACCATAAGAAGTGTTTCCTTAATATTCAAATATCTGTACCAAAAATTAAATACTAAGTATACATATATATATATATATTAGTGTTTCATTATTCTGCAGGGCAGGGAGATATCATTATCTTTTTTTCCTGTGTGGCAGAAGTAATTTTATCCCTTTTCTTTCTTTGGAGAAGCTGACAGTTATACCTATTTATGCAAGGGAAACAGGAGATTTTCTGGTTCAAGAACATGGCCTCGAAATTAACAGGCACATGCATCTCAGTTTTCACTATAATGCTGTTTACCAAACCACTTTAATCACTTATAATCTCTTTTTTTAGCTGCTGGGCTTTTAAAAACTGAACTTTTAGGAAGAAGAAAACTATTCTGCATAAAGCGCTACTTAACTCCACTTTCAAATAAAATTCATCTGCATAACTACTAGAATGTGTTATCCCTTTTCTTTTTTTCTAATGAAAAAGAGATATTTTTCTGTTACTTATAGGCCCTCTGGGAATTCCCACAGTGCTTGTGCTTCCTATACTGCACAGGGTTTGATAGAGCAGACAAAACAACTGGACAGTCCCTGACTTTGTTATTTTTACCACTCTCATGAGCAGTTTCAAGCTCAGCAAGTTGCAGAGCATCCCAGCCTCCCAAGCAGTATTGCAGGTAAGTCAGATGGCATTCAGGAACACTCCAACATCCCTGAAGATTTTTAAGGTCATGTCATGTCCTACTACAAAAGCTGTTCTTGATAGGCAAGGGTAGTGACAAGTGTGGCTTCAGCAGCTGAGTCACAGAGCAGAGACAACTGGCTTCCTCCTGGGTGGCATCTCCCCTTAGTGATGCTTTCACCATGACAAGCATCAAACTGTGCCTAAAAACGGTGTCATTTCATCACAGCATCGAGGAATTCAGCAGATGCTTTCAGAATCAATGAACAAATTTTGACATGATTTCTTGTAGGCATTAGAATCTCTGTTAACACCAGTTGTTGAAAGGAGTGTAAATCTTTCTTAATTTCTGCATAAAGGGAGAACACATTCCCTCACAAAATAAAATACCTCATCATAAAAATGTATCCAATTACTTACACAGCTTTTTCACATCCTTCTAATCCCTGCCTGTTTACTAAGACAAATAAGACATTAGTTAGTTTATTACACCACCAGTGCACAATTCATTTATATGACACAGCCACAATAAATAGCACAAATGAAACAGCCACAATAAATAACACAAATGAAACAGCCAAATCTCATCGGCTCCAGTGAAGCAATATTTGGAACTTAATTACATGCAGTGCACATTTTGCAAAGGATGCAGACTCAGCTCCAAATGCAGCAAAATGTGACCAGGAAAGAAGTGTCTGGACTTTGACCATAGTGCTTGTTTGACCCTTTGTGTCTGGAAACCTCCTGTTTGCCAAACATCATTTCAGCTTCTTAGAGTGTTAAAGCTCTGCTCTGGTCCTCTGTAAAGAATTAACTGCTCCATGCAGAGAGCTTTTTAGAATCTTCCTGGTCTAATTTACACCTTAATTTAGCTACTCAAGACTTTATTCTCTCTGGGTAAAGTTTCTAAATAGTTTTAATACCCATGTGAAACAATGTCAGTTTTTCATGCTTTAAGAGTAGGGAGGCAGCTCAAAAGAAACGTGAGAGGAGATGATTTTCATGGAAAGGAGTTCCCCTCTGTCTTCCCTACAACTTGTCAACTGGTTCCCTCTCCCTTTAGCTCCACAAAGAGTGGCAGCTCCTCCATCCAGATGCTCTCTGCCCTCATACACGTTAATGGCAGCGAGAGATCAGGCATGGATAGTTTTTGTTAATTTTACTGAATGGAATAGAAATTCTCATGGACCTCATGCTAAATAACTATAAAAGGAGTGTTAAAGTACTATAGATGTATACTGCATGAAGTATTCAAACTGTGTCCTTCTACTGCCCTGTCCTGGCAATTTTCATGCTGTAATATCTTAAGGCCTCCTTAGATTAAGATGTATCTCTTTAGAATGACAGTCTCTTGCTCTAAACTGAGCCAGTCAATATTTTCTCTTAAATTACATCCAAATGATGAGATTGGCCAGAGAGATCATTTTTTTTAAAGGATACATTTATTTCTTTTCACCCAGGTCTTGAACTACCTACCTTGGAAAAACCCTTTCACTGTGGAAAAGGAATATTCAAGACTAACAAAAATATCCTGAAATTCCATGAGAAATTGCCTTGGACAATACTAAGATATTATTTTTTTTTTTGGTACACTGGTCTGAAAAGCTCTGTGAAGTTGCTGCTTTAGAGATATGGATTCAGCTACAGTAAAAAACACGACATACAGCTTGTGAACAAGAGAATGAGTCTTATTTCCCACTGTGGAACAGGACTTAGAAGTATTTTATTCTGTTTCTGGTAACCAGCAGAAGTACTTTGACTTCCTGAGGACTAAGTAAAGTCAGTGCATGCTGACAAGACAGGTGATGAAACCCGCAAAGGCAAATACCAGAGGTAAAGAGCACCAACCAAAATGTTTGCTTTCCATGTTTGAAAAGGCAAAGCTGTATGTTTGCACTCATTGACAGTATGTACCTGTGCAATAACAATATTGTTACTATTATATAATAAAATTGTCTGATAATAGACAGTTATTAAAATAATCAATCCAACTAGCAATTAACTCTCGAAATGACAGAGCATTGCCTGTAATTACAACACAGTCCTCCTCCCACCCACGTTAGGCAGAGCAGCCCCACTATCCTCAGACACCAGTTAGTCTTTAGTGAGGAGTACTAGGACAGATTCAACATAGAAATTCCAAGTACAATCAAATGGCACATCATCTTAAATTAGCCTAAAATGAACAGTAGCTGCCAAATGAGGAATTCCAGAGTAAGCTGCCCATAGTGACAGGTAATGTGTCCCAGTTAGTTGCAGCACCAAATGCCACTGCTCTATAATAAGCCAACATATTTCTGT
The DNA here is from genome assembly GCA_013396655.1 of Campylorhamphus procurvoides. Taxonomy (NCBI): domain Eukaryota; kingdom Metazoa; phylum Chordata; class Aves; order Passeriformes; family Dendrocolaptidae; genus Campylorhamphus; species Campylorhamphus procurvoides. The sequence goes on along the minus strand of WBMV01009113.1, from coordinate 809,390 downwards.
AAAAATACTACCACAGCAATAACCATGATATCACTTAAATAAAACAGGATAACATTTCTCTCTCATCACTCTGGCTACAAGTTATAGAAACTGCACCAGGAAATGAAGAGTGAGCTTTGTTCCCCATTGATCACCACGTCCTCACAAGGGGAAGCTCTGGGGCATTGCCTGCATCCCACAGGTGGCAGTTCCCAAGGACCTGGAGGCAGCAGCTCGGTGTGCTTTGGGTGGTGCCACCACAGCCCTGCAGGGAACAGCAGATGTGTGAAACAAACCACATCTGGAAGGTTCCTTTGCCAAGGATGAGCCCAGGGCAGGCCCTGGGAGGGAGGGTGAGACACTTGGGGTTATTTCCAAGCCAGAACTGTGCCTTGGCTAAGGAGCCACCGAGCTCAGGAGGAGCTGCAGGGCTTGCACAGCACAGGCTGCAGCTTCAAGGCAGCAGCACAAACTGCAGCTCTGCCCTGGCTTGGCACATCAAAGCCAGGGATTTCTTTCCCAAGCCATGCACCAGGGAACACACTGAGAAATACGTTCTGTAAAGATGGTAAAAGGAACATCCATGAAAGATCTATTTTTTGCAGCAAATAACTAAAAGCTCAGAAGTGACTTTTGTCATAAAAAAGATTCAGATGCAGGGTGGAATCAATCATAGGTTATTTAATTTCCTCCTTTCTCTTCGAATCTGCAGGTTCCCTGGTCAACCCTGATTTTCTACTCTTCCAGAGCTCGAAAAATAATATGTAACAAAAGTATCCAGTAGAATTAGACCCTTCAGATACACAAACCAGACACATTGGATATATTTGGCTTAGAATAGATACATAGGAGTTAACAGTATATACAGTGCTAACTGGTATTACCTGGAATGAAGGTTAGAGAAGGTAAACACACAATGTTATGACTCTTGAGAACCAAGTTTAGAAATCTTTTCAGTTAAGTTAGGCACAAAATGACAAAAGACTGGAGTCTCACTTGTCTTATGCAGGCATTGCTTATCTCTGTTTGACCACTGTCACTAACAAGAGACTGGCACTGGCTGGAGTCACTGCCCCAGATAAAATAATTACTTTTAAAAGATTAAAGAAGCCATAACCATGGACTGACTTTGCTCCAGCAGAACAGAGCAATGCAATCTGTTCAGTGCTGGAGATCTGGCAAGGACAATGAAACCAGCCTGACACCCAAGCAGGGGGGCAGAGACCTGGAGATGCTGCTGTGGGTTTCTCTGATTAGGTTGTGTTTTTTTTTTATAAGAGGAAGATTGGCTTCTGTTGGAAGCCTCTGGAAGTTTCCCTCCATCCTATAGAGCAGGGCCAATGAGGGCCAGCTCCGAGAAAAACTTCCTGCTTTTGAACCATTAAGTTACGCCCCTGCATGAAAACATATTTAAGAAGTTGTGGCGCAGTTAGAAATTGGCAGCCATGGGTTAACAACATCACAACGCAGACATCAAGG
>WBMV01009113.1:728960-807819 GCA_013396655.1 Campylorhamphus procurvoides | reverse complement strand
GGGAAGGAGGGGGCATGGACAGACCGAGGGGTGGTGGTGGAAAAGTGTTTCTAACCTGGTTTTATTTCTTATTTGTAGTTTTTAGTTTGTTAGTAATAAATTTCAGCATTATTCTAAGCTCTGCTTTGCCTGCAGTATCAATCAAAGCTCCTCTTTCCGTTGTTATCTCCAGCCATAAATTCCAACCTGGTTTTTTTTCCCTTCCCTCTGGAAGGCAAAAGGGGGGGTGGGAGGAAAGGCCTTGAAGGAGTTTTGCTGGACACCCGGTGTTTATCCAGGGTCAAACCCCCAGAGATGCTGAGGGCAGTGCCCAGGCTCACCAGCACTGCTGCAGGGGCAATGGACCCACAGGAAGGATTCCATTTGTGACACTGGGACACAGCTTTTGCTCCAGGATCAAAGTGGATACCCACACCATTCTCAGCAATAACCCCAAAGGTTTTACTCACACCATTCTTAGTCCTCAGCAGCTTAAATATAAACCAGCACCTGCAGAGGAGGGTGGGGCTTTGAAAAAATGTGGGCATGAGCTGTAGAGAAAACTGAGGAGCTCAGCAACAGCTCAGGAGCCTTAAGATAGTTTGGGACATCCAGTCCCACTTCTGATAGGAAGAGACAAAGAATCTGTGCTCAAGCAGAGAGGGACATCGAATTTATGGTCAAGATGAGACCTTTGGCAATCAGAGACAGAAGAAATGCAAAGAGCAAAACAAAAAAAGAACTCCCCAAAAAACAACACAGGAAAAGGACAACATTCATTCTTGAAAGTAGGGAAGAAAGAGTTGTGAATTCTAACTTTGCTTTTTGCTTGACTTTATCCACAGCTGTTTTATTCAGTCTATTTACATTAATTTGGTATGAAGGCTTGTTTGTAAGGAAACATTTTTGAACAAGATATTGCATTTGCTTTTAGTTTAAATTCATTCTAAACTGTCATATTTGTAGAACTTGTAAGTGCCCAGGCCCCTGGGAGTGCAGTAGGTGGGAAACATCTGCCCAGAAGCTTGACCTGGTGTGTCCTTCCAAGGCACTGAGATGTGTGGGAGCTGAGATAACACTCAAGTGGGAGCCTGGAAAAACCTCTCACAATGAAGGTAACAAAGGGAGCACACGAGACAGAGGGAATTACAGTCCTGAATGGGGGGAGAAGGGCAGTGCATCCATAGCAAACTGTGTTTGATCAGTCACTGTTGCTGTTGGAAAAGTTGTTTACAGGGGATTTCAAACCCAGGGTTAAGCTCCAAAATTAGAAGCCAATGAAACCCATGAAATGAAGACACCACGGCAAATACTAAGATATGCAGTGCCATGGACTGGCAGCAGTTCTGTGGGGACTCCTTCACAAGCCCACCTGCAGTAACTAAAATTCATCTCTACTGGGCATTTTGTAGTCCTCACATCCCTGAGCACTGAACTTTCATTTTATGATCAAAAGATTATTAGGCTTCCTAAGAGTGTAAAAAAGACAAGCAAAGACCCAGCCCCCAGCACTGGAGGGGGAGGATGTGGGAGCTCCCACTGGCCTCACTGCTGCACCCCATGACAGCCTTAGAGAACAATTCACACCCGGCAAACTGAGCAACAACAGGTCACAACAGCAGCTCCAGCTCCCAAAATCACAACCACCACCGAAGCTCCTACCTCTGTGTGAGGGTGTTGCAACACATTGGTCAGCCTAGCAAAAAAATAGAGTTGAAATTTGAACAGTGCAATGGCTCAAGGCCACAGTTCCCACAGTGGGATGCACAGAACAATATCCTGGCCATAACTCTCTAGAGGTCAAATTTAGTCAATGCCAGAACACAAAATTTGCACTTAGTTCTAATGTGCAAAGGCATTATAACACAGTCTTTAATTCTATCCTCAATCTGGTATTTTCCTTCATTTTAAATACTGATTTAAATACAGGGCTCACTAAATCAGCATTTTGTTCACATGTTCAGTTGAGCACAACCATGCAAGGGTGGCCCCAGGAATTTGACTTACTGGAAGCTGCTTTAATTTGCTGAAGGTCCCTCCAGCACTTCTGTGGACCTCCTGTGGCAGGGGAGGAAAAAGCAGCAGGGAAGAATGTCTCAGTGCAGTAGGAATGGTGCTACGTGTAATGTGCTTCCAGGGAAGAGAGACTGTGTGAAAAGTGTGGTTTAAGCAATGTATTTAACATCACTGAGAAATTCCACAGCAGAAGCAGAGACAAAATCTGACTTACCATGATAGGTTCTACTTGCAGAACTCTCCCTTGTCTCCTGCATGCCCTAACTCATCTTGGTGAAGCAAACAAGGCAGGCATCCACACTGGCAAAGCCACCTTCTCCCTGCAGAAGGGACAGAGAAATCAGCAAGGCAATGGCAATTCCTGGCAGCTGATACCAGCCAAACCCCAGTTATTAAACATGCTGTTCTGTTCCCTGTCCTGACCAGAGCTGTTGCTCTGGGGATCTCCCATTCAAGCCTCCCCACGGGTGACACACCACGTTGTCACACAGTGAACTGCTCAGAAATGCAAAAGCAAAGGGCTAAGCCCCAAAGAGAGATTCTGCACGACAGATCAGCTGAGTTGAACCTGGCAGTGATAGGGAGGGGTTTGGGAACTCACACAGCACCCAAGCTTTGGGAGGCACAGATAAAGGCTCATTTAATGAGTACCACTGCACCATCCCTCAGCTCTGGGCTGCCACAGGGGATAGGCACGCTGGGAGCATGGTAATAATTTCAGTTGGTTTCTTTGGTTGGCTACACTTACTTGTCGTCAACCAGAAAATAAATTAAACTTTTGGTTTCCTTCACCACGTCCTTATGCCCAGCATTTCAAAACAACTAAATGGCAGATGCTGATTTGGGGGTGGAGGGGATGTTTGCAGCTACTTACAGGACTGAGGTAGGGAGCCCCTTTGCCCGTTCCTAGTATGTTTGCCTGTTTGGGAAGGCAGGAAGCAGCTGGCCAGCAGATTCACTCCTGACTTTGGAGTTCAGCAGTATCATGTGCCTGGGAGAATGGAGAGAAAACCAGAACATGCTCACTGTTTTACTCCAAAAGTGACACTGTAAAGTCCTGTTCTGCATCCATTTGTCACACCTAATACACACCTCGACCCTGGAATACCGAGCTGTGCCACTGTGACAGACAAAGAATTTCGTCCTTTCTTCCAGCTTTGACCATTCCCGAGATTGTTATAAGTACTTCAGTATCTCACTGGTGGGACCAAGACCTGCTCTTCCATCAAGAACTTTGGCCAGAGCCCAATCCAATTCGATTAAACAAACTTCATTTACAGAGAAAGAGAAAGGAAACATTCTCAAGGGAAACCCTCTGACCATTGGCACACATTTTCCCAGACATGAGGATTCCAAAAGGAAACCCAATAAACTCAAATGTCCTGCCTTCAGAGGGGCACTGCTCTGCCTCTACAAACCCCAGTTTGGAGGGCTGCTTTTCCACCAGTTTGACCAGTTCTGTCCATGACAGAGCTGAGTAAACTATTCCAGCTGATCCAATATATTTAGTCCCTTTGTACTCACGAAAAATTCATCTGCAGATTCAGATTTACTGATTTTGTTCAAAAAAATATATTATTTAAAAAAGCCAAACAAACCCAAAGCCAACAAGGCCCTGCAGACTGTTTTAAAAGAATCCTCAATATTAAGCAAATTAACCATGAAGCAAAGACCTGAGTGGTTTAATGAGCTTTATCCTAAATGTTTTGCTCCCTGACTGCTTTGCAGGCTTGTTGTAGTTTATCCAATTTTATCCTCCTTTACCTGCCAGGGCAGCAAAAATGATCTGCACACACACAGTTTGTACAGCCTGTTTGGTGAGACTGTGACCAAATACTGTTCCTTCTGACACTGACTAAATTCTGCTTCTCTATTAATCTGTGTGCCATTAATCGAGGTCTTAAAACACAATAATTTTGTAAACATTTTAGGGCTATCATTTTTTTATAATTTTGGAATACTAAGAATAATTGCTTTCTCGCAGTTCTTTTAATTTTTTTTCCTCCTAGTTATAACATATTACACTTTCCCCTCTGTACATAATTTGCTTTTTCTATTGTATTTATGTAAGCAAATCTGGATGTTCGTTAAAAATACTTTTTTTTTTTACAAAAGACAGAATAACAACCTTTCTCTTTTCTATTTCCCTTTTACACTCTCTCAGCTATGTTTTTTCCAAGTTTATGCTGTCACACAAGTTTATTTCAATATACCACACCTCACTGGGCATTTTTACAGCCATCAGACACTACCTGCTCTACAGGGTCAGCTGAGTGAACTCATGTCAGTCCCCTGGAACTCTGTCTGAGGTCCCTGTCCTGGGGGATTCCAGTGAAAAGGGAAAGCAGCTACTGGAACCTGACCAGAAGGAACTAAATAGTCTCCATATTCACACCGAGTATTTCCAGGGGGTGGGGGTGGTCACAAAACAAACATATTTAAGATTTAGAAAATGAAGATACACTCCTTGCAGCTGGGAACTTACATGCACAATTTTACAAATTTCTACTGAACTTCATGTGCAACATTTTACTTAGACTGTTGACTAAAGGTGACAAAACTTTGGTTCCCAGCATTGTAAGAAACAATGCAAAATGCCAGATTAAGAGACTGCCCAGACACCTTTTTGACTCTTGCAAAGGTCTTTATTTCAGACTTCTACATCATCACCCAAACTTCACTCACTGCAGAGTTTCTCTCTGTGTGCAGATGGCACAAGCACCCAGAATGGCACCAGAGTCCCCCGAGCTGAAAAGGGTGCTCAGGACCTTTGAGTTCCCGTGATTTGTTTCCAGCAGCACCGTTTCCTTCACAACACCCCAAGGGGTGCTCAGCAATGCTCTGGGGCCAACAAGGAGCCCTCAGACCCCCAGGACTGCCTGGAACCCCCAGAACCCACTCAGCACACCTGGAGGAACCCCCAGGGCATCAGTGCCCACCCAAGCCCCCTTTGCCTCTCTGCAGGTCCCTTACACACAGCAGGCTCATTGCAGGAGTTCAAGGAAAGAAAAATAAATTACACTAGACTCAAACTGAAACAATCCGAAGAAAATTTTTCTGGAAAGAACATGAAACATCTCCAGTCAGTTCCTATAAAGGTAATTAATACTCCCAAAACTCAATCTGGGTCTTGTTTATGGCATACCCAAAACGTGACAATCTCCCACTAATGACTCAGGAAGGTTTTGGTGTAGTAATATCTTGACATGATTAAACTAATAAGCACTGCATGTTCTTGCATTTATTAATCAATATATTTAATCAATATCTTAATTTATTGATTAAATTACTCTTTAAGCTCAGATTTAAAACTTTATCTTTGAAAATAAAAACAGACACTTCCAGTCATGCAGATGAGAGCTACATGTGTTTATCACGTAAGTAGTGAGATTTCCCACTTCAAATGGAAACAAGAACACTTTTATTCTGATCAGTTCCACCATGAAAGGCTACAATGGGGCAGCACAGGCACAGAGGAAATGCCCATTTTGAGACTTCTTGCAAAACCTCAGGTTTTGCCACAATTAAGTACTAAAGCAGTTTCTGTAGGAGCTACTTGGACACAGAGAGCAGCCCCACCAAGGCACTGGGAAGCTTCTGTCCATTCCCTTCAGCTCTCAGCATCACCTCTCACTTTGGGGCAGCAGTTTTTTGGCCAAAGCTCCAGTTTAAGACATGATAAGCCTCTCAGTAATGTTTTAGCATCAGTAGCAAAAGCAAGAAGTCACAGAAAACACAGTAAATGTTGGACTGGTCAAAGGCTACAGACACCTTTTTATAATGGAAAATTCTCTTTTTAATTAAAGACCCTACACACAACACACACTTCTGTATCAGAAACAACAAAGGCACTTTTTCAGGTTCAATGCTAGAAAGAAACCAAATCTAAACTCTCAAGTTTCTCAATTACCAACATTCATTTTCTGAAATAAACCAGCTACAATCTGAATTGAACAAACAATGGGTGCCATCCCAAAACTCCACCTCTCTGCTGCACAAGGGGCACGGGGGGCAAAGAGCCCCCTGGCCAGGGAGCTGTGCCCTTCCCTCCCCTCCTTGCACACCCACACCACTGGCCTGCCCCAAAAACTGAAGTTAGGGAACAATTCTGAATTTTCCTACAAACACTTTCAACATACCAAGAGTCATTTGGTTGAGACCAGAACAGTGGCCTGAGGCATCCTGACTTCATCCCCACCAGGCACAGCAGTGATTGAGGACTTGGGCATGAGGACTTTGGCCATTCTTTGGGCATAATCTTAACTTGGGTCTCTGCTTTGCCTAAAATGATGGTTTTTTTAAAAAAGTGATTATTTTTCTGAGTTTTCTGTTTCCTGGAGTGTCTGAATCTCCTGGGAAGTTTCTTAAACTGCTGAAAGAAGCAATACCTGATGCAACCCAAACTCATTGTGACTCCACAGTGGTGCCAAAAGAGCTGAGTGTCACATTGTTTTTTCCTTTTCTTCTCCCTGTCTTTTGCACCTCTTATCCTTTCTCCTCTCTGACCTGAATGAGACACCTTCTCAGGTGGTGTGTGACAGCAGCTCTGCTGACCCTGGCACTTTGACCCTGTTTTTTGTGGGATGTTTGTGTTATAGGAGACATTTACTTCATGTCTGCCATAAAGGGCTGAACACACAGAGTGCTTTGGATATTTTAGGCCACCACTTTCATATAAGGCTGTTGCAGCCAAAGAACATTTTACCCAGAGTAAGAAAGACTAAATTATTTCCCTGTCTAGTTACACATCATGAAATGAATCTGAGTCTTCTGTGCTGTCAGAACTGCAGCCAGCTGCTCCCATCAAGTCTCTGTAAACAGGACTGAGAAATAAAGACAAGATCATAAAACTTGTTTTTATCTCCCCAATACTGGGAACACCTACACTTTATTGAACAAACTCATTTTTCTTAAACCTTATCAAAGAAGTAGCTCTTTTTTTCCTTAGCCATTGAAAGCTCAGAATTCATAATGAAATGAATCCTGAGGGGCTTTTTTAAAGTTAAAACTGGTATGGAGCTAGACTGAACTCCAAAGGTTGATCTTGACTATGTATCTGTCCATGCACTTGCATTAAAACATCTCAGGAATTAGGAACCAGAGGAACTCCAGTAACGAGAAAATACTTGGGAAAAAAATGGTTACATTTTACACTTCCAGTGCCTATCCTGATAAACTCACACCACTTGTGTTGAACTTCATGAAGAAAATGTTTCTGGTTTTGGCTTTTAAATACTAATGGGTCTGATTGCACCTATTAACAAATGCTCATTTTGTTGCCTTACTTTCTTTAAAGTAGTAAATTCCAGGGAATAAAAATTATGTCACACTTCTGCACATGCAAAAGCCCCAAAGACCTGTGATTCAAATCTTAGGTATTTTTTGCAATGTAAACCAGCTCTAGGACTTGCAAATTACTTCGTGAAATGTTCCCCTTCTGTAGCCAGAATATTGAAGCCAGACCCACATAAAAAGATCAAATAGAGGTTATCTGTACACAGAAATACAAATCTTGTGAGGAGTATTTAGCATGGTGGGCCCTGGCTTTTTGTTGCATGTGAATTCAATGTTTTCTTTCAAACTCTCAAGAATTGTGCTGTACCCTGTATCACAGACATTAAATTCCAGTTTCAAGGGTTTTTCTCTCTCATGTTAATATTTTGCTTTAGCATTGATGGTGAAGTACAAATTTCTTTGTGAACAATACAAAGTCACCAAGTGCATTTCAAAATAATCATCATTTGGCTCAACAGATGAATGAGATCTTTTAAAAGCACATTTTCATTAATTTTGTCCTGAGTTTGGCTGAGTTTAAGCCCATACAAATCTCCTGGCATGGTGAGTTTTACTGACCCCATTAGGCTGTTCATACAAAAGCAAACACCTGGTCACCAACACGACAGTGTTTCTGACACCTTGTGGGACACACAGGAAGAAATCCTAATTTCATTGAGGCCAGAGAAGGTTTTCCAGGAGCTTCACCTATGAAATATCCCCTGCATCCTGTGAGCTCTGTCACCAAGCAAACACCCCAAATCTCAGGGCAAGAGAATCCACCAATCTCATCTTTAAACAATGACAACAGGAACTGACTCCCTGACTCTGACCTGTGGATTCTCTTTTTTATTTCTTTTCCATGGTTTGAAATTTTTCATATTAAAACGCGTTTCAGTTTAAAATATATGTATAAAAATAGATGCCTATATAGGCATGTGCATATATCTATATCTCTAAATCTGCCTTTGCTTGTTCATTACCATTTCCCAGGAGCCTCTCAGACTTGAGTGCAAGACAGATCTGGAGCTACTGCCTAATCACTAGTTCTTTTCACTAATCAGAGTTTCTAATCACAACTCTTCTATCATGCTCCATCACAGGCACACAAAGTCACTCCTTTTACTCATCTCAAAGTACCTTGTTCATTCATTCCTTCTGCCATTCCTAGGCAGAAGATTAATGACTTTTATTCGAAATGTATCTTCTTAATTTCAGATGATTTCTAATTAACTTATCTTTCATAAGTTCCTGAGGAGAAGCTATTTAAAAATTTTACACAAATTTTACAGAAACTCCACAACAGTAACTGCCCAAAGCTGCATCGTGAGCTGTCTCTGAAAGTCACAATTCTAAGAGAATACAAAAGCAGGCAATTCAGGTCACTCCTTTCCACCGCACACCACCCACCCAGTTTGGTGACTTCCCAGGGAAAACACAGCCATAGTTTCATCCTTCCAAACATCTCCACAACACTTCATCAACTTCACAGGGACAGCTGCACCTTTACAAGCAATAAAAGCAATTTCACTTTTAAAAGAAACACACTTTATTACCTATAAAACACATCTCTTGATAAAAAACCTGACAAGCCCACTAAAGAAGAGCAGTACTAGATCATATTTCAGAGTACCTGATCAGGTGTGATAGGACCTCCCTGGTCACTCCTGGATGACAAAAGAGAACCCAAAACTGGAGCACGCAGTATGTGCAGGTGTCTAAAGGCTCCCAGTGTAAAATGCAATTTCCTACTGATTTTAGCTTCAACTCATGAGACCCATTTTCCTTTAAATCCTATTTCATCTAAGCTGTTTTCTGGTTGCCACTCTCCCAATAATGCAAAAACAACAAAAAAAAACCAAACCAACCAACCAAGCAAAAACCCAACCACCATGCAAAAACCAAAACACAAAAGAAGATTGATTTGGATTAGTGAGAGCTTCCTGTAAGAACTGAGGACCTGCTGCTGCTCTCTGCAATCCCAGAGCCATCATTTGCCCTCTGTGAGCTCCTCGAGGCTGAGGGAGGAGGAGGATGGAGCACAGCCCACCTGAGGACCATGGTGTGGTCCAGGGATGGAGCCAGGGCAGGGTCAGCAGGGTGATCAGAGACGGACTCAGCTTTCCTTCTGTGCTGCTTCCCCAGGTGAGGGGTGGGGGGCAAAGAGTGGAGGGCAAAGACACCAGAGCATGGAAAAGCCTGAGCTGTGCTAAGTGATCAGCCCTGCCCCGTGAAACGCCAGCAGAACGAGCCTCACCTCTGGACAGGAGAAGGCAATTAAGGAGAAAGAGCAATGACTAAGGGAAATTCTCCCCCTGATTTAATGAGGGGGAGGGAATATTCTGAACCACAGGCAATAACTCTCCTATCCCTCAAAAGACGTATCTGCAGCTCAGATGTCAATGAAGGTTTTCCAAAAAAACAATTACTCAAAATCTCTTGTTAGAGGAAGATCAGAAAGAATGAAACCATCTTTCTTGTTTTTCAGAGATGCTCTAAGTGGAAAATATGATGATAATATGATGAGCTGTCGCTCGGCTCCAGCCCACTCAGCTCTCTTGCTGCTTTAACATGCAGGCAGCTCCCTCCCTTTTATAGTCAGCACATGCAGAAACCTCCCAAAGCCCCTCCTGACACAGGGCAGTCCTTGCCCTCAGAGGCCAAACTGATCTGATCTCTTTTGGCTTTGCTGCAATTTAGGACTGACCTGTGAGAGGGAGTAGGAACCCTGTCTCCACATCATTTGGATTCCTGCACCACACACGTTTTTCTGTGCCCTTCCTTTTGCTTTCTCGAAGACCGAGGTTACAGGGTACAGTGCACCATTTGCATATCAAAAGCAGCAGCACTTTACATAAAAATGAAAAGCAGGCACTTTTCTGGTTTCTGTGACTAAGAGCTCAAGATTTCCTTCCTCTGAATCTGTAACTCCAAATTCAGGTGTTTCTCAGTTCATCAAGACTGGCTCAGTTAATTATCTTAAAGTGAAGCAGCTCCCCCACTAAGCAGGGTTACCTGATATGGATTTGCCAGAGACATTTTCTTTCCAGACACTCTTCTGGAGCAGTGAAAGACCTCACTGTCTTACCTGGAAGAACAAAAGAAAAACATGCAATCACGTTCAAAGATCATAAAGAAGCAATTCTTATGTCTCTCAAGTTACAGGCATCTTGTCTGAAGGCTGACTGGCATTACCTCACTGCCTGGGTATTTCTGTGGCTTTGTTTGTTCAGAGGTCACCACGCTCTCAGGGGTGCCACATTCTGTTATCAAAACAAGCAGGATGACTCTCTGCTCTGCCTTACCCAATCTAACCCAAGGACATATATAAAAACCACTGTTCCAGGTTCCTGGAGCTCCATCTGAGGTGGGAGCCTTGCCCTCAGTGTCTCCATGGAGGTGCCTTTTCTGAAGCAAAGGGTCCAGTGCTGGTGTTAACAGAGGCACCCCCAGGGCAGGGCAGGGGCACAGCACCAGCTCTCAGCTGCCTTGGTTGTGACCTCTGCCAGCCCTGGTGCTGGATTGGGGCTCCCCTTTGTCTCAGCAGGAAGCAGAAGTGGTTCATGAGATCCCACCTGCACAAGCACTCACTGAAGTTCAAGGTGCCCCAGCTGTATCACACCTGAGCTTGACACCCTCGAGACATCAGATCAACCAGCAGGAACCAAACCCCCCATCCCACCCCCAGAGAGCAGACAGGCAAATGAACACATAAATAGTTCTGTTTCTGAGAAAGACCCTTGCTGTACCTCACTAGGGGTGTGTAGCCCAGTGCTTGGCGTGCCCCAGACAGGTGGGGCTGAAGGGACAAGCCCTCATAGCCTGGTGAGGTACAGGAACTGCCACTTCTGTGTTGTTTTTACTGATGGCCTCATATGGCAGGGAGAGAAGCACAAAAAGGCTTTAAAGGGGTAAGAGAAAGATTCAACCATGTCCCTTCTCCCCCATAATGTGAGTGTGATATGTGACATCAATTTTAATGACTTCCCTGCCTAGAAACGTACCTGGCCACCCACACAGCCAGACAGAGCATGAGGAGGGAACAGCAGAATGAATGACTCAGAAACACCAGCTGTTTACCACAGTGTCTCACTCCTCCCAACACCAACAGCAGTGGGTGGTGTTTGAGCTGGCCTTGACCCTGCCAAGTCCCTCCTCAGCTGCTTCCCACCAGTAGAAAGCCTGATGTCTCTCCAAGTCCTACCATGAATGCATTACCAATTTCATGAGGAAGGAGGTTTAAAAGCAAAATAGGTAGCAGACAATTCTCATGCTCAGGAGAATCGTGGTATACTCTGAGTGCACAGGATTGCACAGAGCTTTGACCTGTGCCAGTCAGTCAAGGGAGTTCATCATTCACAGCTCCTAAAGCCCTTGTTAAACCCTCAGAGGTATCTGATCTTCTCCCCTGTACGTCTTCAATTAGAGTCAGACCATCTAAAGAAATTGCAGAAACAATATTTAAAATCAGTCAGTTTCAACAAACTTCCTTCCATTTTCCATCTATTTTTTACTTAATAAAGCACAGAGTGCAATGACAGGCTCATCAAACACAACACAACAGTGTTTATGAATGCACTGCTATTTGCATAGGAATCAATGTCAATCCAGCTCCCTTTTAAAATAAATTTTACCAGATCTCAAACCCATTTCTGTACTAATGCTCTGTGACTTGAACAAAGCCCATCATTACCATGTCATTAGAGAGGAGGCACAGAAGGGTGGCTGCAGAGAAGACAACATTGCCATTGCTCCCTGTAAGCCTTATGGGATTGCCACTCATCTGAAATGCTGTGTCCTGTTATTGCACCTTGAGTGGAAAAGGGGAGAACCTCCCAGAACTGCGAGTTGGCCTTGGCTGCTGAAGTCTTACATCTCATGGGGAATAAATAGTTCTCTTTAATGGTTGCCAAAGCAGACCCTGAATTTGTTAAATATTTGGAGAAAACTACGCCCATCTTTCTACAAGGGCTTGTTTTGATGGGTTCTAGATCTGGGCTGATTCTTCCAAGACACTGAAATGCCAATTCCACACATGAGAGGTTCAGGAACTTGGGTTCCCCCCAGACTGACTGGGCTTGTTTGGTTGGAAACCAGAGCGAGAAAATGAGCCATATTTCCCTACTCTATGGCAGTCTACACCAAACCCAAATGAAGGAAAGGGATCTTTCTATTAAACTTCATAAGCTGGTAGGAGATTAAAGGCACACAGAACATAATTAAGTACTGAGAGCTGGCCAAGGCCAGTGTGGTGTGGAGGAGCTCAGATAACCCTGGCAGGTTCAAGGGCTGATCCCACTCAAACCAAGGCTGACTGGAGACACACGTGAGCATTTGTCACAGCCCCATTCCTCCTGAGGCACGGAGAAGAAACTTTCAATTCCTCATGTCAACAGCATATACAAACACCTTCCAAAAAAATTTAAAAATAAAATCACAATTCAGCTGTCAAAACTCTCTTTTATGCCCAGCACCATCTTCAGTCCAGCCCTGCCTTTCTGCCTGCCTGATGTATTCCGAGGTTGTTGCTGGAGTCACTTCCTCTTGTCTGTCCTATTTAACTAATGTAATTCAAGAGAATAAAATAAACTATTTCTGCAATAGCAGGAAGGCACATAGTGAACTGTGGAATACCAAATCCACCAATTCACTTTATTCAGTGGCTACAAATTTTACCCATAATACTTCTCTGTAACTGACTGACACCAAAACAGAACAAATAATTCAGTAATCACACCTGCACCCGGAACAGTCTGTCTTGTTCAGGACTGAGGTCATCCAGAGAGGGGAGGTTGCAGTGCAGCTGCTGCACTTTACATAAACACAGAGCTGCCATGGAAATTGGAAAGCTTGCTTCTCACCCCTCCTCCCTTTCTTTTTTTTCCTTTTTTCTTTTTTTTTTTTAATGTAATTTTTCTCAGTATTTTGGAAAACTAAATTTTGTGGGCAGCTGCGGTTTTCTTCTAATTTGAGAATGAAATACATTGCAAAATTATTTCCTATTGTAAACAACAGAGCTGTCTGATGATTTTAGTACGATATTAACAGAAGGTTCTTAACTATTTTTACAGCATGAGAAACAAAATTTTTAACTGCCTCTTGCTACATTTTTGAAAGCAGGCAAGACAGAGTTTTAAAGGAGAAATGCCCAGCAATTCAGCTTAAGTGAGCCAAACTGATGTTTTATGGTGACAGACTGGCAGTGGCAAAGTGACCCAGCATGAACTCAGTTCTTCACAACGCCAAGTTCCTCTCCAAAAATGCCCCTCCTCCTCCACATCTGTCACTGTGCTAAATAAATAGCTCACCATAAGAGAAGAGTTACTGTCATTTCTCAGGTGCTAAGTCTATATCCTCTCCACAACACTTTTAGTGGTTCACTTGTATGAAGAGCATTGCTCAGAATACACCAGTTCAGTTTACCAAAACCACACTGGAAACATTTCTCAGACCATGCTGGTCACGTGTGAATGTACAGGATAACCCAAGTTATGTTGAGAGCTACCATTTAACAGAGACAGTCAAAAAATCTTGCAGCTCAAATATATTTCCAGTAAACCCCAAGATAACTTAACTACAGTATCTCTGTGTTCATGTTTCATTAATCAGAACAGATTTAAGTTCTCTTTTTGCAAATAGCTCTGCAAGGGTGCACCTTTTTTATTCATGTTCCCACTTCTAGGTGTTGTAATCGAGCCAAAGTCCCCCACTGAAGCAAGCTGGGAATCCCACTTCAATAAGCATTCTTAGTGGGACCCATTCAAATTCTCCCTGGCAGAATAAGCAGGAAGTTCAACAACAAAAAAAGGAAATATATTTGCACATTTCAATGCATTAATATAATGCAGGCCTTCCATTCTTCTCTATTCAAGTTCCTGTGTATATATAAAAGAGGATGAAGAAGTAAAATTTTCCATTTCAAACTACAGATTGGGCTACAAACAACATCAAAAGAGGAAAATGTGTCTCTGCCAGTCCAGCTGAATGTCATCTAGTCAACTGTTATAAAAGGTACTTACTGAAACGAGTGGCACAATCACCATTTCTTCAATGACAAAGAATCCTCTCTGAAGCTAAAAAAATGCCACGTGGTTGTTTTGCACTTTGACTAAGTGTGCTTGCATGACCTCAGTGTTTGCATCAGAGCTGGGAGTGCAAAGAGGACAGCAAAGCCCATCTTATGAACTGATGTAATCCAGCCCAGCCTCTCTCTGGGGTTTTTGTTCCTATGGCCACAGTGACATCAGCCCACTCAGCCTGGTCACTGGTGGAGGGCAAGGACAGTCCTTCACTGCTGCTCAGCCACCCCTTCATTCTCCTCCTTCTCTCTTAACGTGTCAGGATGCACAAGAAGGAGGAATCCACTTCCTTAAGTCCCATTTCAGTGGGTCACAAAACACCACTGACCTCAAGTTTCTCTCTCTCCCCTCTCCTTGCTCTCAGTGTTTCCAGCTATTGCAGACAACATCAAAAGTGGAAATGGGGGAAAGAGAAACCTCAGGAATTCAACGGAGCACACCTGACCAGGGGAGAGTGGTCAGAATTTACACCCTGGAACCCACCCTGTGCAAGTAACAGCTGCACTCTGAGGGTTGTAGCAGATACTTATCCATACACAGAGCTGACCTGCAGAGATCCTGAGGCTCTTTGGCAGCCCAGGGGGAGATGCTCAGCTGGTCCTGCAGCCCCACACACACCCACCCAGCAGGGACTCCCAGTATCCCAGTCTGCACAGTTCCATGGGCATTTCAAAGGCTCCTGCCAACCCATGCAAGTAATTCTGCTTTTCTGTAGAAGGTTCTCTGCCTGCAAAGCCAGAGGAATTATCCTAATCTGAAAGAGAACTTACTGAACAGAAGTAGCTTCACTTTTGGTTGACATAATCCAGCCCTGGAATTCCCCACTGAATTCATCCCCTCATCTGAGACACAACATCTAGGCCAGAATACATTACAGAAAATGTATTTACACTGTAAAGCTCAGTGACACATGAGATGTGTTACTGAAACTACCAGTGCCCAGACACCACATTCTGCAAGAGAAGCCAAAATATCCCCCAGCAACCCAACGAGCACATGAACCAAACAATCCCCCATCTCCACTTTCTCCAGCTCTTAAACTATGAGGAGAAACTAATAAAGAAAATAGCAGTGTCTCAGGTACTCAATTCTCTAGACTGATTTTTTTTTAACCTTTTTCACTGAATTATATCCTTAGCAAGGTTTAAGGAAGGCAGCATTATGGAGCACCAAGACTACAAGTGATGTAACCTTGCCGTAGACTGATCAAATCAAATGCAATTATCACAGATCCCTTGTTACCCACAGAGAAATAATTTCCATATTTTCCATTATAAAACGTAGACCAAAAAAATATGATTCTCTGTAGCTGAATTGATCTCTTCAGTCCCCAGAACTGATGATTTTTATTTGCCAGCTGTCCTTCCCATTAGTCAAAAGGAGCACAATCCCCCCACATTATGATTTTTGAGCAGCTTACCAAGTAACATGCAAAGAAACGAGCAAACATCTGAATAACTAGAAGTCAAATGCATTAAAGTATTATAAATATAAAAAAGGATGAGTGTATTTTTATGGACAGAAAATGGTATGTACATGTTGAAACATATATAGGTATTACACATTTATAGAATTTATGAGTAATATATAGGTATATTATAATTATACTGCATCTACATTATCTATATGTCTGTATATTATGGATATATTTACTCAGATATAAATATACATACTTTTATCTCTAGATAATATAAATTTCTTAACTAACATGGCTCTATTTTTTCCATTTGGGAGAAGCTGTCAATTTGAAACAGAGAACTTGATATACATCTGTCCTTAACCCTTCTGTAAGCCACGCAGTAAGAGCCTAAAGGATTTATTTAATATTCTTCTCCCTTGCAGCTGACAGACATCTGACAACACAGAAATGTAACATCTCAGTTAATTTCTCCACAGGCTGATTCCACTGAACCCCAGATGTTTTAGCAAAAGAAAGGGAAAGATGCTCCACATTTTTAGGGTGGGGGATGGGAAGTTTGTTTACAAAAACGTCCTTGCTTTATGAATTCCTACCCAAAAAATTTAAGAGGCATTAATTTTTAAAACCAAACAAAAATATAGGTAGTAAACCATTCTTGTTGATTACCTTGCTTGTACCTTTTATTTTTCCTGGCACCATGTGTGGCAGGAGCCAGTACGGTATTTTCTAGAGGACATTCCATATTATCCCCCTAAACTTCTCAACATTCAATTCTTCTCCCTCTGACAGAAAGAAGCCAAATGCAGCAGAGGACATTTATCTCTTTCTAGTTTCATGTCACACGAATTCAGCAGTATATAATGAAATGCAACTGGAAATGATTATAATAATCCCTAAAATGCACTGCAAGGTAATTCTGTTCCATTTCATGGCCCAAGCCTTCCAGAGGCATTGATTTCACATCTTTGCTTCACCTGCAATACCCTGAGAAACTCTAAAGAGAGGGTTTGGACAGGCAGGAAGACAAAGCACAGCGTGACAGAGGGGCAGGGGACAGAAGGCAGGAGCTCCTCCCATGAAGTCACCCCTTGCCAAGGCTCCCCCTGACCCAGAGGACCCTGCCCCACGTCCCACTGGCAGGCTGGGGAAGGGGACACTGCCACCTGTCCCCCCTTGGTCCCATTCTGGTTGGTTGTGTCACTGCCACCAGGGGAACCAGTCATTTCCAGAAGCTCTTCAGAGGGGCCTGGGGCTGCACCAACAAAACCTCTCAAATAACCAGATCCAGCATTTCCAAATGCAGTCACCTGCAATGAGCTCTAAGTGGCTGCAAGAGGTTCAAAGTAGCCACCAAAATGCTCAGAAAGCTGGGGGAAGGACAGATCAGAGTGATTCAAAACCAGGGAGAGGATATCAACAACGTGCAATTTAAGGAAGCTCCGCTTTGCAACCAAACAGCTTGGCCAACAGCAGAAATCTCTCAAACTAAACTGAGGATGCTGGCTGGTATTAACTTTAAAGGGAAGTATTTGAGCTCTTTCTGCACTTCTGTTTGCTAAAGATTGCATTTAGTGAGAAATGCATAGTGGAAGCAAGACAGCTGGAGAGTGGTGAGTTGGGGGCTGTTTAGAAAGAACAGAAAGTGTGATATAAACCCACTATTGCCTGATAACATAGAAATTATCAGCATCTAGAGAAAAAAAAATAAAAGGTAGCTTTACCCTGACTACACGTGGCTGAGTTCTGCTCAAGAACAAAGTATTTCCAAAGTTCCCCCAGCAAAGTTTCATTAGCACTACCTTTCATTGAAACAAAAATAATCTTGCACATTAGGTAGAAGACTAACCCTTTATGTTGTCAGGTAATGAAGAATCATCTATACAGCAACTTGAATATCATGTTTAATAGCCTAGGAAAACATACCATCCTTCCAGAGAAGACAAAGATGTTCCACAGTGATACTGGCAGAGCATCCTTACATATGAATAAAACAAAACTGTGTCCAGAGTGCACAGAGACCACCATTCAATAGAAAGATTGTCCTCCTGCAGAAGTAAAAACCTGTTCAAGTCAAGAATAGAACAGTCTCTGCCTCAAATCTCCAATGGAGCAATTGTGTTCCTGACTGGAAGGACACTGGGCAGCACACAAAAACCCAGACCCAATTTTAGCAGTCAGAAATATAATGGGGGTTACAACTGGAAGTGAATTCAGCTCTGGGCTGGAGACAAAACAGAGCTTCAAGTGCTCCAGAGTTGGTGTTATCACACCAAATTGCACAGAAGAGAGGGCACTGCTGTTTTAAGGAAACTTCATGGAACAACACAGTAACAGGGCCTGGCAAAATGAGCCTGAGCTTCAGCTGGTACATCTGTGACGTAAATTAATTGGAATATTTCCTGCTGAGACACCAACTGAAACAGAAAAACCCACTATAGGAGGAGGGTGAGATGGCTTATACAGAAGATGAGAAAACAAAATCTCCTCACTGCCTTTCACTCTCCCTTTTCAGACACTCATCTATCAAAGGTGTCAAACAGATGATCCCCCAGGGCAATAAGAGAGCAGAAAAGGGACAGCACATCCTAAACCCCTGCCTTGTGACTGCCTTCCATGTGAGGCATCCTCAGCACTGAATCACAGATCAAACTTTGGATGGAACAGAAAAGCTCCTAATACACTGTGAAAAACAATACACTAATTAACACTTGAGAAGATTTCAGGGCACACTGTAGATCATCACTGAGACAGCATTTACAAAAGTCATAAATAGCTTCAGCAAAGAGCCAGAAGAGATGTATTTTGTACAGGACAGTCAGATGGTCCTGCTGGCTGGTGCTGCTCAGGGCAGAGCAAGTATTTCAGCACAAACGAACAAGAACAGGAACCCCAAATTGTGCACACAGTTTGCCCTGTGCTTCTCAAGCATCTGTGGAAGCTTTTCCAGATCAAATGTTTCTAGATTAACATGTACTTTTTCCATCTCTGCGATCACATCTCTGCAATTACTCATGAACAGGGTAAAGGAGCAGACTGACTTGGTCCATCTGCTGCAGCACAGTCCCTTCCACACCCCCAGTGTGTCTGCTGAGGTTCTCTGGAGCTGCTGCACTGGAAACTGATACTGGGAACAAACCTGTCATCGTGTCTTACATTGCCATTTCCAATTTTCCTGAGAGAAAACCAAGCCACTCTTGAGGTCAGATGGGACACCAAGCTCTCTGTCTCATGCAAGCTGGATTTATCAGCCATGTGCAAATCGCTCCTCCAGCACATACCTGGAACATCTGACCTGCACACAGGCTGTCCAAACATCTAGGGTTTCTGTGCATCTCCAGCTCCAGAGGAACTGTGACTCCAGCTGAATGTCCCAGGGCTGGACTGGAGTCACTACAGCAATTCCCAGGCAATGATCCAGAGGCCTCACACAAGAGCCAGACACACAAACCCAGGGGATCCCAGACAGCAAATCCTGCAGCAGGAAGGACACCCAGCCCTGCTGGGACAGAGCCTGAACTGCCCTAGAGCAGGTCATTCTGACCCTGCCTTCAGGAGGGAGGAAGAGCCTGCAGAACACAGATGGAAAAATTATAAAACTACCTTTACTGAGATGTAATTTACCCAAAACTTAAAAGCTTTCGTGTGTGTTTACCAATGAGCAGAAAATAAACCCACTTTTCCTACATAGCTTCATCCTCACATACAAATAATGCAATCCAGTCAATATTCTCCAGATCCCTTGGAAATTCTCACTAGACAAATGTTTTTTATTGCTGAAGCAGATATTGGCCAATATTCCATGAGGGAGCTCCCTGTTCAGATCATCTCCATCTCCCTTATAAGAACATTTCTTAACCACAGGAAGGCAACTTTTGATGGAGAAGGAGAAAAAACCCTGACATCTTCCATAAGGAATCTGTTGTATAGATTAGCTTATGGGTGTGCATCTGTGCACTACAGACTTTATGAACATTGTCAATGCTGCAGTAAAAGAAAATTCTGCTTCTCTAATGGCATGTTGCATCTGAGATATTGAAAAGTAAGCAGAGTTTCAATTCTATGACCTGTTTATAGGGACAAAACAAACATCATAAATAGTATTAGATGAAGACATTGAGGTAGTGACTCCCTCTGCTGAGCCCTGGACAGAGGGCTGTTATCCCAGCAACACACACCAAGAGATGTCTGGGGACAAAATTAATGCCACTGAATCAGTTCTTCTCTAAAATATATGACTGTCTCCAGATGACCAGAGAGAAACTCAAAATCTACCCTGAAACAAGATTTTTGCTGAATTTGTGTGAATACTTCCAGACTTCCCCCAGAAAAGCTGCCTAAGCAAGGCTTTCAGAATCCACCCTGGTACACGCACCTTCCTTGTTTTATCTACATTTGGCATCTCCCTTTGCTTTCCTGAAACAAATAAAGGTTTCCCAATTATTTCCACATGTGCCACAGCAGAGAACTGCCTGGCAGCTCACTGCAGACACTTGTCCCTGCATGGAGGGAGAAAGCTGAGAGCATTAACCCAGGGAGCTGTGCTTGGAGAGGGCCAGGCTTGCCTGCCCTGGGACTCTTCCCAATACCCAGAGAGCTGGAGCCCAGGGAAGAGCCTGCAGCTCCCAGTGCCCCCAGCAGTGCTGCTGGTGCTGTCCCTGCAGCTCCCAGTGCTCCCAGCAGTGCTGCTGGTGCTGTCCCTGCAGCTCCCAGTGCCCCCAGCAGCGCTGCTGGTGCTGCTGGTGCTGTCCCTGCAGGCTCCCAGTGCTCCCAGCAGTGCTGCTGGTGCTGTCCCTGCAGGCTCCCAGTGCCCCCAGCAGTGCTGCTGGTGCTGTCCCTGCAGCTCCCAGTGCTCCCAGCAGTGCTGCTGGTGCTGTCCCTGCAGGCACTGGGCAGCCCCAGGGGAGGGCTGGGAGCGCTCCCAGCAGAAATGCTGCAGTGCTACCTGACTTGGCCAGGCCATGCAGAGAGACTCATGAGAACTGCAGAGCAGGGAAGGCAAAAGGCAGCTCCTGGGAGCACAGGAAGGTTCCTCTGGAAGTCCTGCAGGAGTGGGGCTTGCAGCAATGACCACTGCTGAACCCTCAGGCTAGTTTAGAGAACCAGACAGTCAGCATAATGTGCATACTTGGCATACACCTACATTTAGAGTAATACATTATCCACATTTTTATATTATTTGCTCAAATTTCTGCCTAGGTTCCTTAAACTCAGTTTAAAAAAATGTTTAGTTATTGCAACATGCTTAGGAGTTAATACATTGTCAAATGAAGAAAAGGTCAAAAGATCTTTAGCAGCTCTAGGAGCACCTGAAGCTGTTCCACAGGGCAGAAAACCATCTCCTCTATGCTCAGAGTTAACTGGAATTTTCCCCTCTTATTGTATCTGTGCAGGGTGCCAGGGGACAGATGGCAGCAAGGTACAAACCATGGAGTGAACACAGATCAGCTGCAATCACAGGAAACTTGGATATTTTTCCATTGTGCTCAGATTCATGTCAGGAATTCAGGAACAAACCACGAGCTCTTGGCAAAAGCAAGTATAGTTAGAAGGATGTATAAATAAGACCAGAATGTATTAGTATATTTCCATATACTTGTACAAATTAATTTTTTTTAATGCACAGGAGGGGAAAGGATTTTTCTTCCTTCTTTCGTTTTCCTCAATTGCAGCCATAATTGGCCACGCTGCAAAAGGAAGTTGCAGCCTGCAGGTGGTGAAACACAACACTGTGCACACAGAAAGATGAAACACAACGCTGTGCACACAGAAAGAGGAAAAGAAAAAGGGCCAACAGTTACTGGAGATGATGCAACTAAAGCCTGTCCCTTGCAGGTCCTGCAAGAGGCTTGCAGTGGCCACAGGCTTTTATCCAGAGGGACTGCCTTGAAGGACAGGACCTGATGATTTGCAACATGTACAGACTCATGACATAAGAGATTTCCTCTGAAAAGAACATCCCCCAGTTTCCTTCTCACCCACTTAGGCACACTGAGTGAGGACACACTGGGAAAGATTCTGGCTGGATTTTTTCATCAAATGCAATGACCACAGGAATACCAAGTTTCCAGAAAACCTTGAAAGTGTTTTTTTTCAATTGTCAAGATCTGTAATGCAAAAAATTTTAAGTTGGGAAATACATTTAACCCATTCTGAAAACTTGGTCAAATCATTGCTTTCGTAACCTGAACTAACACTGAATTGTTATTTTGCAATTTCACTGAATGCAGACCAGAACAATTAAAGTTACAGCTGGACTCGTACCAAAAATAAACTGAAACATTTACTGCTTCTTCAACACCCCAGCCTGCTAAAAAAAGGTAATAGAAAGGTGTTTACTGGTGTCTGGGGTCTTTTTTCCCCCTCCTTTTTCACTGCATTTTTCTTATAACTGAGTAGTTTCTGTTATTTATTAGAATGCAAAAATATAATTGTTTTAGAACAATTATTAATAAAAGGTTCATGATAGTTTTGTAAGGATTGAAGGGGGAAAATCAGAGCAGATTTTTTAAAACCACAGTTCCAACCAATTAAATTTGTCCTGAATACATCGTCATTTAAAAAAACTCCTATTTTATCCTCATAAATATGAGACTGATATTGAAGTCAGTCAAAGCAGTCATTTAGAGGACAGTGGTGTAATTCAGGGACTCGGATTGTCTGGCTCCTGTATAAGACAAGCCAAAGAAATTTTCCAACATTAATGGTTCTGTGATTGTATTCATCTAAGCTACATAACTGATTTTAGGAAGACAATCAGAACTGATTTAAAGAGTCCAGCTGATGGAAAACTCAACAAATTCCAGATGGTTAATTAGACTTGCCACTGAAATTTGGTGAACTTGCTCCAGTGTGCTTTATCTACCTCCAGTTTCCAAGTCATGGATCTCACTATACCATCCCTGTGCTATCATAAGTCTTTTTCTCTGTTCTAGTAATTTTAGACAATGATTAAATCTCCTCTTATCCTTTGTTTTGTTTTGTTGTGTTTTTTTTAAAGTCAATAGTTAATTTTTAGTTTTACAAAGCTTGCCTTTATGAATGACATGTAGAAACCTCAGCTCTTCCCCCCCCTACATGCAGATCCCAGCTCCCCTAGCACTGCAAACCTGCCCTCAGAACAGTAACACATTTAATTTTAGGTTTTAAGCCCCATTTCTGCAGCTCAGTCCAGGCACCCCTCAGTGGCCCAGGTGGCCCAGGAGCTTTGGGCACTCAGGACAGGGGCTGTGGCAGTCACTGCACACCCTGCCTGTGCTGACCTGGGCACTGCCACTCACACTGACAGAGCTTGGGGTTTTAAAGACATTTTCTTTGTCCAGAAACATCAGTGTATCTCCTAAGGTGGCAGATTGTTTTCTTCCTTCAAAAGAACAGTCTAAAGAACCATGAGACAACCCTTCAGGTATAACCACAGACCAGACTGGTGCCCCCCACCCTGGCACGGGGGGGGTGGGAGCCTGGCAGGACCTCTGAGCTCACGGGGACCTTCCCAAAACAAACCTCACACCTTTGGCAAGAGCCCTCCTGTCCAAACCAGTACCAGGCAAAGCTCTCAAAGCGTATCTGCAGAGCAGAAACACAGCTGCTGAAACGGAAGAGAGAGACAGAAAGTTGGTCTTTAAAACACTGTTATAAATAGAAAAATCTTCTGGGGCCACTCTTTTCAGAGATGTCAGAGATGCCCAAGTTATAACTTGAAAATTGAGGCCTAATAAGTGACTTTATTACAAAAGGCTGGGTTGTGATAAGTACACACAGGACACTGAGCAACAAAACTACAGATATATTTTCTTTTTCACTTCCTAACTTCTTAGTCTTTGAATTTCCAACCACAGCCTTCTGCTAATGCAGTTATTGAAGTATGAATTTTGGTATTGTTTGCTTATTGTGCAAATAAACCCACAGCTTTTCAGAACAACAGAGCAGGTTTTACTGTGCTGTGTGGATAACAGCAGTGCCTTTTTCAGCCAGGTTCCTGGACATGTAAGATGAGTTTTTATTCAAGTATGTTCTGAAAATACACAAGTTAGTTTACATTGTGTTATTGGAATAAAACCAACAGAACTGCATTAAAAAATCTGTGTCTTCAGGTTTAAGTCTCAGGAAGGTTTCTACCAAGCCCCTAGAATGTCTTATTTATAATGACATATTTAGGAACTGTTGATAACAGCAGGTAGCCCAATGCTGGGGCACAGTTACCAGGTTTAATTCCAAAAAGTATTAATATGTTCCCTGGCACGGCATCCAACAAAGAATGAAAGGGGTTTGGAATGTTCTCCTCCCCCTGAGGACAGAATGGCACAGTCAAACCCTGCTCCATCCCATCTGCAGGCATCGCTGTGTCCCAGCACACACACCTTCCCATCTCCCAAAATCAGCCTGGATATTTCATTTACCAGCCCTTAAAGCATCAGCCTCTTTGGGGAAAAAACCCACACCAAAACCCACCCAAACTACAAAACACGAAATGAGCAACAGCCAAACAAAAAAGGAGAAGTGAAAGCAACGACCTCAACTTCATCTAGAAACACTTGGATCTCTGGCACTGATTTGCAAGATCTCGCTGGCTGAAAAGAAGGAGAAGCTCAAAATTGCGAGGAAATAAAACAGAGCAAGAAAAAAGGGCCAACAAAATGAAAGGCACAGCAGGTTGTGCCTCTTTTGCAGAAATCCTTCTTTATGCCTTCGATGGGGCAAATAACTACAAGTCAAAGTGGAACCACAGACACTGTAGCAGTGATGGGGATTTTTGAAGTAAGCATCCTTTTAGTAAATTGAGTACTGATGTTCAGCAGGAGTCTTCCAGTGACTAAAGAATATCAAAATATTTGGTGTATTGCACTGTATCTGGCAGAATCAGTTGTGTCCCTAACAGGGGGCAAGGCTGTGAAGGCAACTCTTACCAAGCCTGCAGGGAAAGTTGTATTTTAGTATTCCAAATAAATTTATTGATCAGCTAATAGAAGGGATTATTTAAATTCTTCTCCTGTAAGTGGCAATAGGACCATGTGACAAATATTCCACAGATAGGAATATATTCATGACTGCAAGGAAAACAATTCTGTTAAAACTTGCATAAAATAAAGTCCCTCTCCTCAGTATGTAGATATGGGATGGTGGGAACTGGTAACAACTAACTCCTTGCTAATTGCTTTCCTGGCTACTCAAATACCTAATTTGCTGCTTTATTGAAAACCTTGGAAATACTCAGCATTTCTTTTTTTAAGCCCTCAACAGAAGCCTTTTTTCCCACGACTTCAGGAAGCAAATATGTCAAATGCTGTTTGGACTTTGATATTCCAAAAAGCAGCAGAGGGTGCTACAGCTGCGTCCCTTGCCATGTTCCAAATTTTCCTGCTTTTCCATTTAGAGTGATATTAGCTGCCAAAATAAGTTTCAAGCGTGAGAATAAGAAAACATCTTTTTAAATTAACAGTAAGATAGCCAGAAAGTTGTTGCCTTGGTGACCCAGTAATTCATAGAGTCAGAGAATACACTGCCAGAGGTGTAAACATGACTTGAAGATAAGCTGGTAAACCACATTGGTAACATAAAGTCCCAAAAGCCTCGTGGCCTTTGTTCAATGAACCAAATTATTGAGAAGGCAAAAAACCCTTCTGAGATCCAGAAAACAGAAGGGCAAGGAAGGGGGAAGGATGCTGAATTACAAGAAAGTTCACAGAGATAACACCACTGTTTATAGGGAATCCTCCATCCAATTCCTAGAGAGAAAAACAAATGGAAAAACCTCCTGAAACACAACAGCAACTAAACCAAAGCTACTGCAGAACTCTTTTATGATGCAGGAACTTGCTAAATTCCTCTTCCTACTAAAAGATCCCAGTTTAGAGTCTGCCAAGCTCATAATTTTCACTCTTGTACTACATCCATCTCTCAGCAGCCACAGCCACAGCCCAGCTCCTGGAGAGAGACAATCCCAGGGGCACATCCAGCAGTGGGAAGCTGCACAAGCCTTTGCAGGGACAGCTCCCAGCAGGGCAAAGCCTGGGCCTGAGAGCAGGAGCATCCTGGGAGCACCATCCCTCTCCTCCCTCCAGGAGCACCATCCCTCTCCTCCCTTCAGGACCACCATCCCTCTCCTCCCTCCAGGAGCACCATCCCTCTCCTCCCCTCCAGGAGCACCATCCCTCTCCTCCCCTCCAGGACCACCATCCCTCTCCTCTCTCCAGGAGCAGCACTTTCTGGGGTCCAGCTTCAACAGGACCTGAGAAATCAGCCGAGCTCATCAATCAGCAGCACATTCTCAGACACCCACAGCAAAACACCCCCAACACTTTTCTGCAGGCAAAAGGTATATGTGTACCAAGAAAAAAAGTAACAATTTCTGACAGATGAGCAAGCTTTTTAGAAAATTAAGTCTGTTATCATTTAATTATCTGATTTGTACACCATCTTTAAGTACCCAGTTGCACAGATTGCTGTAATACACTAGATTGAAAGTTCAGTAAATTCTGTCTCAAACCCCCAGCCTAAGCTGTCACATATGTCACAATATGATTCTTGTTTGAATAATAAAATTAATTGTAAAAATTAACTGGATGACATACCAAGCCAAAATTTATGTTCAAAACCTATGGGAGGCTTTGAAACCTATAGAAAAGGGGATGGTCAAGTATCCAATCATAACTTTACACTTCTTTATTTGAAATAGTTGTTTCCCCCTGTTACAAATACATCTTACAACGATTTTTGTAGGAGCATCCTTTCAGTACAGGGGTTTACATTTCATAGCTGCTTTGATTAGGAGATTTTTCCCTTGGATATCTGTTGAATTCAATTCTCACTTAGTCTTAACTATCAGATTTCATAATTCAAGACAGAATCTCTTAAATCAAAGTTGATTGCCTTTCAGAAAGGCATCTCATCAAACTCTACAGCTCTTTCTAAAGTAAAAACACACCAACCAAATAGAAAACCTTTTGTTCTCAGTATTTGAAATTCTTTCAGACTGTATAACCTGGCCTATTGAAAAAGATAAAATATTCAAACCTAGTCTTAATGTATGCCCCCAACACATGAAACCATTCACTTTTGTTTATCTTGTCCTAAACAATTTCCTACATAACCTATTTATTCTGTTATGTGGAACACAACCCAAATGGGATATTGCAACTGCCATCTAAGAGTTGCAGTCAGTTCATGGTACTTCTGATTAGACAGAAGTACACATTCCTCAGCTACATCCCATCATCTAAGCCAAGCTCCTTTGGACTTTCTAAAATGCACAAAAGTGAAATACTGTTGACAAAAAAATATTCATCGGAACTATGATAAACAAATGATGTGAGAGACAGCATGCTGGAACTTTGAACAACTCCTGCTGGAAGAAATGAGGGTTCTATCAGTGACTGAAGCTTTTATGGCCCATGAGGAGCAAGCAGGTTCCCCCTGTGTCACTGCCATGGCAAAGCAGTGCTGGGGTTCTTTGGGGACCCTGCAGTGAGGGATGAGCTCCTGGGCTGGCTCCCCCTTCCCTCTGCTGAGCCCACAATGCTGCTCCACGCTGGGCCCTGCCCAACACAGGGCACACACTTTTATTGCTGCATTTTGTGCCTTAATGACTGTGCTCTGTTATTTTACAGCTGTTGATACGTAGCATTAAATAAAAAAGTGTATTAAGTAACAAATCTCTGAGAGACCTGGGGCTGCTGAGCTTGTTTGTGGCTTCAGAGAGGTGGGGCATGACCATTGGCTGATAGTTGCTCTTGGGTAGCATCGGAACGTGACACAAAAATGGCCCATGAAATGTGTATTAGTTTCTGCACAGCACTAGAAATAACAGCACTCTCCTCCCAAATTCCACAGAAAAATAAAAGACACTTCCTGATGGCTGCTTTCTGCAGAGCTCACAGAAATGGCTCCAGCCCTCCCTGGCTGGCCCAAAGCTGAATTCCACTGAGCTGCTGTGAATAAAGGGGAGCGATGAAAGGAGCGCAGCATCTCTGCCCATCCTGTCTGGGCTGCACCAGGGACAGCAGGACAGGTGAGCTGTCCCCCTGACTTTGGGACCCCAGGGCAGCACAGCCCAGCCCCACACTCTCTGCTCTCTCTTTGGCCATAGCTGGAGGCCCCTGGTCCATACAAAGCTGCACTGAGCTGATTTTGATGCCTTCCAGCATGGGATGTGCTGGGTGTGAGTTCCAGCACTGAACATGCCACTGTGCTGAGCTCTCAGGTAAATCTGGGGACATCAAAGACTCTTCTCCCTTCCCAAACACAGGCACCTCTCTCTGTCAGCCTCTCCTCTGCACACACATAACAGCTTGCTTTAATTTGAAGATGTTTTCTTGATTATGAAATCTAAAAGATTCACTAATATTGTAACTTTTACTTTACAATCCAGGCAATGATGGGAACACATATGTTAACTCTGAAAAAAAACATAATTAACACCCCTTCTTTGCATAATTTCAACATTTTGGGGCATATCAGCAATAACATTTGTAATATTATGATTTGTATTAACCGTGTTCTTTCTGATACAGGAAAAGAAATGAACCTTACTTCTCTCAGCCACTGTTCTGACCTTTACCTCAGATTCCCTTCAGTAATATCCAGACTGCTATTCCTAATAAGCTGCCCCATCTAAAGAGACCTATCAGTTCCCTTTTACAGCTTGGCTGATTTTCCAAGTCTTTAATGGCTTTTCCAGTGTCCCCTCAGACACAGCCACAGCCCTTTAACCAACCTCCTTCCAAGACCCTCCAATGGCCATCACACATCGTGTCATGTCAAGATTTCATAAACAAGTTGGAAAAAAGATCATTTCACTTGGGAGAGTGGCTTTTTTAATTCAAATAATCAAAACTAACAGACTGGTTTGGTTTGCATGAACTCAGAGAATTCCAAGGGATTTTCAGTCACATTCAGAATGTCCCATTCATGTTTTCTCTCACCCATTTCCCCCCCAAGCTTTATCTCCTAATCCATTTGATAAAGACACAGCACAGTTAAAGAGAGCCACAGTCAGCTCCAGCAGCCAGCTGCACATGTCTAATTAAGCAAAAAACCTCTCTGCATTCCATATCTGATTCATATTTATGTTAATAAAGGAACCAAACATACTTTCTGGAACAAAACGAGTGAGAAATGAATAAAGCAATTTGAGAAGGTCTCAAAACAGAAAGAAGTGCTATTAATTTCAGTAGGACAGGGAGGTTCAGAGGGATGACAGTGATACAAGCAGGGACAGGGTGAAGCTCTTGGGTTCCAGAACAAGTCTTTCAATCCCAATGCTCTAAATAAGAGTCCACACTCTGAATTTAGGTGTCTAAAATTAAAATGGCCTAAGGGTTCAGCGATCTGTATCTCCCAGTTTATTGAAGCAGCTGTATAGTTACTCAGTTGTGTGAAAAACCCCAACTCACAAAGTGTTCCCACACAGAGCCCTGTCCTAAATTTAAGGGCACACAGTTAACATTTAATAATTTGCTTTATTCTGTGCACACAGTTCCCCTAAGGTCAAAAATTTTGCCTCAGACAGAGGGGTCTTTTTGCTCATAGTATTCTCAAAATCAAAACCCTTCTTCCAGAAATATCAGAGCATGTGTATTCAGGATAATCAAGTCAGATTGTTCCCTTGCCACGGGCAGTAATACAGCTGATTAACACATGTATTAAGCAGCTGTTCCCTTCAGTTTTTATAAATTTGGCAATTACCTTCTATACACTCCCCTAGTCCCCATTTAAATGATCTCTCAAGGAAAGAAGGTACAATTCAGAACCTGAGTGTTAATCCTCCAAATATTTAGCAAACTACAGTGGAGAAAGGCTGGGGGTTGTAGAATTGTGCTGCTGGAAGATGCAGAGGCAGGTTAATCAGATGTGGACACTTCCAACACATCCTATACCAAGGAGCTGAAAAGCACTGGATTTTAAAGGGGCTTCTTTTGGCTTTTTGTTTTGTTTTGAGGGGGTTTTTACATCTTTTGAGAAGTTTTTTAAGAAAAGCACAAAATGCATACATTTTCAGAGACAACCTAGAAAGATGACCCCTCTGGCTGGGTAAGAAATCTATTGGGGACTCCATTTCTTCTCTTTTCCTGCTCCACACGTGGCTCACTGTGGTTTCCCTGCCTTTGGGGAATGTGGAGCTATGACAGATGCTGAGTGCACCTCAGGCTGAGCAGAGAGGGGCTGGCAGTGCTGCATGTCTGCACTCAGCACCCCAGACATCAGGCAGGATGGGCATTATCATAACTCCATCCTGCAAATGCTCCTCCTGGGGCAGGAAACGTTTGAATAGGAAGAGATCTCAGATGATAAGCCAATAACCACAAGGCCACTCAGCAGGAACTTAATTCCCCCTTCAGTGCCAGCTTTGCAAGAAGAAACGTGGCAGTTTTGTACAGAACAGCCACTGTCTTGTAGGAACAGGGACTGCCCATGACAGTTCAGTCACCTCTTGCAGCTCTGAGGTTATTCCCATTTTCATGCCAGGTCATATATGAACAACATAATGAGGTGGGTTTTCTTATCAATTACACAGCAAATCCTTCCTGCTAATGATCTCTCTACTAAACAACATATGTGAGAGAAAATGAAACAAAAAAAACCCTAAAAAGGCCACCCCCCGTAGGACAATAGAACAAGCCCCAAAGAAAACCCATACTGAAGAACATAATTTTGCATCATTCACTCCCAAAAACTTCATTGCCTCCCAAATCTTCTCGCTCAGGAAGTCGGCATGGCCAGAGCTGCACTGCACACTCACTGCCTTGGCATTCCCTGCTGGCACAGACAGCTGGAAGAGAGAGGAAGGGGCTGTGGAGAAGGCACATCAGGAGCAGCAGGCTCTTCTGTTCTGGGTGTCCATGCACACAGGCACATCTATAAGTACATGTGTATATATATTTATTCCACCCTAGCAGTGTATAACCCCTGTGTCAAACATCTGTCTCTGCCACAAACACAAGGAAGGCTGATCTGGAATGCCTTTTATCTTTGCACAAAGGCTGCCATCTATTTTGGTTCTGCCACAGAAGTGGAGCAAACTGCCCCAGAAGCACTTCATGGGTTTCCTTCCAAACCCACCAGCAGAAGAGCTTTCGATCCGAGCTGTGGCAAGCACACACTTTGCCACTATCCCTTTGGTTTCAGTCAGCAGCACAGTTTTGGGGCTGGCTGAAACATTCTCAATAACGTCTCAGACTCAGCAGCAGAAGGGATGTTAAATGAACAGAAAAGACAATCACACTCCATACTGTTTTCCCTTGGGAACACTGGGTGTGCAGATAACCCACTGATTCAAACAGATCAGCAGAACCAGAAGCTACAGAAACAGTGCAAGGAAAGAGCAAGAGAGGAATATCTGCTCCTTGAAGGGTTCTGGCATGAGAAAACAAAGAAGCTTCCTTATCTCTGAAGCTGTTCTGCATATTGCAAATGCTTTCTCCTCACCGTATCCTGAAACATAGAAATAACAGCCAGAGAAAATACCCTGTTGCTTCTGCAATGCAAACTAAGAAAGGCCATTGACATTTCTTCCAAATATACACGTGTTTTAATAATTAAAAAAATTGGAATGCTAGTAGTGAGATGCTCAGGTGATGCTTTTGGAGCCTGAACCTTCCCAAATGCTTTCTGATTTTGGCGTCAGAGACAGCACAAGGGCCAGCTACAGATACCACTGCTGGCTCTGACCATGAGGGGAAAGCTGAGCCTTCCCCAGCCCAGCAAAGGGACACCCTCACATCAACCACACAGCAAGCACCAAGGACAGGGTCAGCAACAAAAAGTCAGGGGAAAAGTTGAAAAGAAGAATCAAAATTCACAGAAAGAGCAAAGACATTTTCTTGCTACTACCAGGTCACCTTCATGCTTTAAGGATTCTACCTGTATGTTTCCACACACAGTCAGTAAGAGGAGTCTTCTGCACCATTAAAGGACTGTAAAGCAACCTGAGATTCCTCAGCTCAAGTTCTGCAGCAGGTGAAAGCTCTCCCATTATGTAAGGGCTCCATGGAGAGCAAACCTTGGCATTGTCCTACAAGGTGTAAGCTCATGGTCACCTGCTGCCCCTTCTGTTTCAGCACCAATCCACCTTTGGATTCCTTTGCTACCAAGTAAACTCAGAAATCCTGTACCAAAGGACCCTGCAAAGGCTGCATAGTCGGGGCAGGCAGGATCAGAGATATGGTGAGGTGAAGGAAGGCTTTCCTCATGGCCCCAAACATGGCTTTTGGGAGGAGTTGCTGCCATAGCAAAAAGAACCCCTTGAACAGCAAATGCCACCAGGCAGCAGAGCACTAAGGATGTCTGTGGGGCTGGGCCAGGGAAATGGAGTTTTGAACCCCAAGGAGCAGACTGGGACTTGCTCTCTGCAATCTCTAAGGCTGTTTGTAAGTGTTGGTGACACCTGGAGCGAGCAGTGGGGTCACCTTCTGAACCCTCCCGTCAGCAAAGAGGCACAACATGCCAGTAAAAGCTGCTCACGCATCGTGGTTCTGCACATGGACTATTTCGAGTGGGGAAAAATTGGAGTGTGAGTGTTGAAAGGAAGGGTTCCCTGAAAGCAGCAGCAGCCTCAGGATGAAAAGGGGGCCAGGACAGGATGCTGCCAAGATCACGACTGGAGAAGGGACTCTGGCAGCCAGGGAAGTCCCAGAGATCAGAGATGCATGGAGACAAAAGCCAGGGGATGCCCAGGTTTTATAACTGCAGGTCTCCAACTGAAGCTTTGCTGTTACAAAATATTTTGGTAGAAAATGGAAAAACCCTGTCAAAATTAAAATTAATTCCATACTGCTAGTTCCTGCTATCTCTTGAAAAAACACAACCTACCAAATTAAAAAATTTAATACTAATCTAAAATTGAAGTTCACAGTTAATAATAAAGAAGTTATGAATTCATGGAAGAGGATCAAATAATTAATTTTTATTTCACAATTTCAATTTCATGTATCATGGAAGGAAGCAGGCAGAAGTATAAAAGCTTGGACAAAGAAAGAGCATCTTAGTCTCCTGGGAGTTCATTTTATGCTGTAACTGGTGAAAAGCCTCTTGAAAAAGGTTATAAATACCATATTAATTTCATTAGGAAAGCTCCCATGGCATATTAATTTCGTGTCTGGCACTGTTATTGCATCTTTTCAGATACACAAAACCTTAGGAGGTAATTTCATTAACAGCAAAGATCTGAGAAAGGCAACTAAAACATTTTAAACAAAATATTTTAAGATGGGTGACAATTCAGCCAGAAAGCACACAAGTTTCTTAGTTTCCTGTTACTCTCCTGCAATTCCCAGCCCAGTGACACAGGAGAGCAGCAGGTTCTGCTCTGAGGTGACATTACCCTTGAGGCTGCTGCGTTTGCAGAGCCCTCTGAAGGTGCTCCAAAGATTAATGAGCTCCTGCTCTGTGCAAGGCAGATCCTCATCCTCACTGAGCACACATCAGCTCTGCAGCTGAGCATGAAATTCAACAACTGCCCTGGCTCATGCTGCCAACAAAACACACTTCTCCCCCAAACACTCCCTGCCCTGGACTCTTCTGGACACACCAAACACTCCAAGTGCCAGTTTGTACGATGGGGCAGCAGCTTCTCCATCCTGTAACCCCAGCTGAACATGCAGCCCCCTGAAGCTTCCTGCAGTCTCAGCAGACCTCACCAGGAGCTTTCTGTCACAGCAGAAATTCATAAAATGGAGATGGGAAGGAAGTTCCACGAAAACAAGTATGTAGATGCTGAGACATCTCACAGTCTGTGATCACCTCTACAGATACAGCATGTTTATTTGGTATGTTTTGAGTCATGACAATTCTAAAACCTGCACACACTTCCTGCTTAACTGAGACCCAAGTTAACTGTCATAGAAAAGCAAATCCTGTGCTCTTAGTCATGTCTGAAACCCAAAGTCATCATTCAGCTGCACTCTTCGTCACAAGAAAGGTGGTACAGAAGAGCTGCCTTGAAGCACAAAGGTACAACCTGTGTGACCAAAGCTGCTACTTTTTGTGTGTTCCTGATATTCACCTAATGAACTCTGAGTCTGTAAGTCAGGAGTGAGTTTCTGTCTCAAAAGGATGCAATAGTTCAACAAGACCTACAGACTTTGAAGAAGTTCCAACCCCAGGTTCTACAGCTTGAGTGGTACCAGGAGATCAGACCAGAGAACCTCATAAATGTCCCATCAGCCTCAGAAACCTCCCCAGTCCCATCCTAGGCATCTCTCCACCAAAATACTAAATCTCCACTGCAGACCCCAACACATGCAAAGCCTCCAAAGGATTTACCCTTTAATACAGAGAAACTACACTCTGGAATAAAAAAGGCAACCTTGAAGCCCTACCCCCCTGAACACCAAGGCAAGTTTTGTCAGTAGTAGTACATTTGCCCATTCTTTGGGCAGTTTAATCTGAAATTTTTCTTAAGAGGCACTGAAAATAAATGTTTTAGAAACTTTGTTTCATGACTGATCATTGTTCACAAAGCAGTACAAACCCCATGATTGGCAAGCATGGAATTAATAAGAAAACCAGTATTTGGAGCAGCTCTACAACATGCCAGGATCAGGAAACAGGGAAAGCTGGAATGCTGGAGGTGCAGGATCTGCCACAGCTCATGAAAGAGCACAACAACTGCAGGTTCAGTTTTAAACAGACACATCCAAGGGCCAGGAAAAGGTTCCTTTTTGTAAAGTGCAGAAGAACAGAGAACACACAAGGGGTTGGGCCTAAAATGCAGCTCTACTTTTTCAGATATAGAATCAATATTTGAACTGGGGTTTTACAGCTTGACTACCAATGAAGTTACAACCTTATCTGGGAGTTTAATCATCAGGACAAGAATAAACTTTTAAAAAATACTTCATATGACCTAGAGGCCTAAATCCCAGTAAAAGCAGTCATGTGATCTCTTAAAGACCTGTAGTCAGCTTTTCAACTGAGGAACGTTTAAAACAGTTATCTCTGCATAGGCTATTGATATAATTCACTTTAGTCTCTCTGTGTCCCATCCACTTCCCCCCCCCGCCAAATAATAAATTTCTCAACTATTAACACAAAAACCTTAAATGTTCTGTTGCAAAAGACCAGCAAGGATCTACCCAAGGCCCTGGACCTCAGAGCTCTTCCTGCTGCTTGGTCAGCTCTGCCAAACCCTGTGCCATTTGCATACACAGCCAAATGTCTTCCAGCAGGACACATCACTGGGTCTGGGAATGACTCGTGATGCATTCCCAGGAAATTGCTGCTTCTTCACCACAGTGTGTTTCCTGCAATGCTGGGAAATCCTGCTGCTAACTTCTTGTCAATACAACAACCCCTCCTGTCTGATTTAACATGCATTCTATGCACTGCCCCAATTTCACAGGGCCAGGCTGAAGAAGAGCTGTTGGATCCCCAAATATGTCCCCCCACTACCCTGCAGCCAACCAGTGGCAACACGAAGCAGCAGCACAGAAGGAGCACTGCATATTATTAGCAGCTCCCTATCCAGATATTTTATTCCATGGGCAATACATTTTTTCTTACCTGGCTGCTTAGAAATTTCCAAAACTAAAAACCAAAATAAACCACAAAAGACAAAAAGTACCCAACTTGCCTGGCAAATTACTGTAGGATTACTCCTTCCCTACTTTCCAATAATTCTACAAGGTTTAAAGACACCTACAAGTTCTCAGTAAATATTTGCACAATTTGACAATGGTGTCTGTAAATCTCGAGCTCCATTTTCAACAACCTCATCTTTCAAACACACTGATAGCCCTTCTGACTCTACACATGGTTTTATAGAAACAGCTGCTGTTTCACCTGCTTTGCACCTTCAGCTCCAGGATCAAGCAAAGGTCCCACTTTGCATAAACTCCTGTACAGACCCTCTGGTTCCCCTTCAGCCTTTTCCCCTTCACAGCCCTCGGAGCCCTGGTCTGTAGGGTTTGTTATCTCAGATTATAATTAACACCAGGTGCAATGCATCATGGTACACTGATAAAAACAAATTAGATAACCACAAGCTACCATAATTAGAGCTTCGTTTATTAGAGATTTTTGCATCTAGTTCTCAGGATTTTACTGGACAGCACTGAATCAGTTATAAAATGATCTCCTCTTAGGACCAGGAAGTACCAAACACTGGTGAGTTTACAGGTTTCATGGAAATCTATTCTTTTTTTTTTTCTCCTCTCCCTAAACATAACATGTTTTCCATATCCAAGAAAGATAAGGCTGAAAGTTAAAATACCACCAGAATTTACACCTATATGGCAAGCTATTTCATCCACTTACATTTCCCTCCACTTGAAAAGTGAATATACTGACATGGCTTCATTTCAAGCAACTCAAAATAGACTTTTTTTCCCCATAGATATTAGTCACAAGTCGCATTTTAAAATATCTGGGACTTAATCTGAAACTCTCTGTTTTGTGGGTAAGAACAGAGCAACAGGAATAGCAGTGAACTAAACCCTCTTGTTGGCCATCCACTCTTTCAGCATTTCAGCTCCAAATGTGTTTTCCTGCCACAGTGATTCCCTCTGAGCTAATCTTCTGCCAAAGGTGCTGAGAACTCCACACCTCAAAGGCTATTTTCTGTCCCTATTTTCCTAGGAGAGAAGGCCCATGCCAGTGGTCTGGAGGAGGTGGATTTGGGTTGTATTTTGAAAGCTCCAGACCCCTTTTTCTCCAGTTCCCAGGGCCCGTGGCAGGATGAGTCTCAAGGAATTTGTTACAGACTCATTTTCTTCTCCATTTGTAAGTCTCACACTCACAGAAGAAAAATGGTTCACAGAAAACATCTCTACATGTTTATCCAACTTCTGTTAAATCAGTCACAGAACTATTTCTACCCAAAATGCATAATTATGTGCTCTTTCAACCTTTTCCTCACAAAAATGAACCATCTTTTTAAACAAATAGATTTCATTATGAAATCCAAAGACAGATACTTAATATTTTGCTTTGAGAGCTGTAAAGATAAATTCAATGACAACCAAAAGGCTTCAGAGGTATCTTCTCTGATGAGTACATATCTCTATTTATACTGGATAGAAAAACACATGATATTAAATATGAGAGGTATATGAAATGAAATGTAACCACTGAACAGCTCTTGAAGGAACTATTGCTCCCATTTTCATGTTAAGCATATTTTAGGAGGCAAAGTTGGAGGAAGGAAAACGATAATGCTTCTGTTCCTTAAAGTCTCTATCAAAGAAATTCAGGAGATGATCAGCTGGATGCAACATCTCAGCAGCTCCAGGCACTCACAGCTTTGCTGCCCAACCACCACTGCTCCTCTCTGCTGGCAGCCACAGGCAGGGATTTGTATTTCCATGCTGGCTGAGGGCTATCCTTTACTAGTGCAACCTTTGTGCTCATCAGAGCTCACCCCAGGCCCTGCCCTGTGTCAGCAGCGAGGGAGAGCAGCCAGGGGGGCAGCCCCAAGGTGGGTGCTCATCCCCCAGGGCTCCCAGTGCCACCAGTGAGGGAGAGCAGCCCCAAGGTGGGTGCACATCCCTCAGGGCTCCCAGGGCCACCACAGCCCATGTGTCTGCAGAAACCAGCACATCCTCCCTTGGTGGGCAGAAAGGGGCAGCAAAGCATCCCTGCAGCGAGGTGCACGAGCGGCAAATCAGCAGTACAGGCTTGCTTGAAAGAAGATTCCTTCATGTGGAGTAAGTCATTAATAGTTTGGAGCACGTGTTCATAATCACAAAGCCAGTTCACACAGACTTGGACCCCATTCCAAAATTCTTACTAATTCTCCCAGCCACAAGTCCCGAGATGCAAGTTGCAACCTACTGTTGAAAGCCACTGTTTGATCCACCCTCCTCTGCCAGTTTCCAGTTGATGTCCAGGATTTTCCATTTGAAAGGTAAAGCCACTGAGAAAAGTATTTGGGAAGGATTAAGCAATAGAAAAGAGTCATTTCCCCTCACAAAGACGATGTAGCCCAGAGAGACAACAGAGTGATTTTGTTACAAACAGCATAGCTGTGTGATGCTGCTCTTTCTCCTGCTCATGCTTTTATCTGTGGATGTCAGAAGAAATTCTGGACAATGCAGAATTATAAAAACGTACCCTGTGTTGCCCAGGATAAACATTACAGACTTCTGCAAGGGGCTTCTTCAAGAGAACCTTCATACAAGATGGGTTTGCACAGCCTTTAGTTTCCTCCTATTCTTGCCAAGAAGATGCATCCTTTTATTAATCCTGATTATATTCTGCTTTGAGAATTTACATGTGACTATACACCAACGAGTATCTTTCCTTGTATTTCCTGCCCCACATTGTTATATGGTCGTTATCTATTAAGTACCCTCAGACTGGAACGTTAGAGCAGAGATACAAGTAGGATTCTGAACAGAGAAGAATATGAGAGAAAAAGCAAATCAGTGAAGCACTTCTGCCTGCCTCTCAGAAGAGGAGGATTATTTAGATGAGAGCAAACAACCTTTCCTACCTTATTTGAAAGTCTGGCTTGAAGCAATGAACAGGACCACAACTTAAAACCCTAAGGAAACTTCAGTTCTAAACGTAGAGGTGAGTTCTGTATATCTGAGATGTATGTGCATTTCTGTACAGAAGCCTGAAGGATCAGCCCATCTATTGCAAGGAACACTGAGCTTCTACAGGGTTCCCATGCACTGAGACACCCCCAACCACACAGCACAAAAATTCATTCCTTCAGCTCCTTCAACACAGAAAGGACACTGACTAAAGGCCAATATTAGAATATCTGACTTCTTCCCTTGCCTCCTGTGATACCAAAATATGCACGATAAGAAGCTGTGAGAGTAACTCACAGTACCCCAGGTCTTTGTGGCAAAGTGTCCCCCACACCTGGAGCTTCCCCCTAAAGGACTTGGCACTGACACCCTTCCCACAATGTTATTGCAAGCCTTGTTTTTATGATTATTGACAAACCAAACATGAAACACCAAAATTGATATAAAGCATCTCAACTGTTGTGATTGGTCACTTAAATTTTGAATTTTCAGATGAACCTCATATTTCCTGAATTGAATCCTCAGTTTGTAAATGCTCAGCATTGCTAATACTCAGGTTTAATGAAAAAGGATACTACTTTTCAATGGCAATTTCTTAACAGCAAACAGCCTCAATGTAATAGAGGGCAAACACTGTATCAACCTGACTTTATGTGACATTATCCTTCTGGCCTTCTAGAGGAGGCTGTTCCATTAGATGTTCCTTCTGTTCCTGGGGCTGGAGGGAAGTTTGCCTCCAGCTCTTGCTCAGCTGCACTTGCAGAACTGAGCTTATCACGCTCCCTGAGTCTTCCCCACATGAGAACTTTATCTCTGGGTTGTATTTTCTGTCACTCTTTCTGTTGGACTTTCATAAATGTGCCTTCCCTTTATGCTCTGCCTTTCCTTGAAATCACTGCTACTCTTCCAGAGAGAAAGATGTAACGAGTTATTTGGAGAGACATGAAGGTGATTTCATTGCTTCATGCTTAATTATAGTTTGCTAAATCAATACATTCTTTACACTAAACCAATCTTTTCCCGTTACCACAATGCTATTTAACACACTTGTAGGTCCTCTTCTCTGGAACTGGCAATGTAACAGCTCTCAGACCATAAGCTCCTGGAACATTTCATATTCTCAGGTAAGAGATGGGCAGGTTTCTGCTAAGGGATGGCAGATCTGCCCCTAAGTGTTCCTGGCACATCCATCTGCAGTGCTCTGCTCTGGGGTCTGTTCTCAGATGTTATCTTGATCAGAGAAAAGTGTGCTGTGATATCTGTATCTAGGTGTACACTTTGATAGTCTG
This sequence comes from Campylorhamphus procurvoides, assembly GCA_013396655.1. Classification (NCBI taxonomy): domain Eukaryota; kingdom Metazoa; phylum Chordata; class Aves; order Passeriformes; family Dendrocolaptidae; genus Campylorhamphus; species Campylorhamphus procurvoides. The sequence continues at coordinate 768,293 of WBMV01009113.1, read as the reverse complement.
TGTTTACTTTTGCTGTCTGCTGCTTAATTCAGGGTAAATCTAACTAATAAACTCAGCTTTGCCACCATTAAACAACTGTCCTTTCCATGGATTTTAAAGTTATCCTGTGCTAACAGGGTAACTAATATGGGATAAAAGCTCCTTTGCACTACCTCAGAGACTCTGAAGGCAATGGAAGTGTTTGCACAGAAATTTAATGAGTATATCCCCAGACAGATATATCTGGGTTCACTGCTCCCATGTCCTTGTTTAGCAATTTCCAGGGGGGTGTAAATACCCTATAGAGTCACTCACCAGTAATAGGGAAATGACTCATTCCAACCAAGAGATCCAAGTGAGAGACTGTCTTGCACTTTGTTTTTGTTGACTAGATCTCAGAAGAGATGGGGCAGGCTAAGCCAGTAAGGACATTACTGCCATATGATCTTACCTGGCATTCTTGTGCTCATGATTTGTGTAGATCAAGACACACCAAACCCTCTGCAACGTCAGGCTCCCAAATTCAAGTTGTTCCATTATTGTGCTCTGTCTGTGGGACAGTGAGAGCCCTTCTTTGCTGAAGTGCTTTGGAAGGAAATTATACTTCCTGCACTATTTAGAAAGTAATCACAGTGGAAGAGAGCAAAGTGACTTAACAACAAATATCAGTGCTGGAAGGAAGGTCTCTGCTCCAATGCCCTTGAGACTACAAGTCGCCCATGCATTTAATGTTTCAGCACTACCAATACAATAACCTGAGCCTGGGCTGCTCTGTAATACACAGCAGAGGAATTTGTTCTGCATTTTTTCAATCAGGAATATAACATCAGCAGAGTTTCATTCCTTCTAAAATCCTGAAACATAAAAGATAGAAAAATAGAGAAGAATTTTTCATTCAGATTTGCTAATAGGCAATGATTATTTCCCCGTTTCTATGGCGCTATCACCATGGCAGTTTGCCATTTTCATCAAAGGCATTGGAGCCCATTTCTGATGCCATCCCAGTGTTCCAGCTCCTGGCCACACACAGCAGTATCCAGGGGAAACTTCCCTATCACAGAGGCCAGAATGTCAAGAGACATCACAGTTTGAAATGGGATATTTCAAGCACATAATTAAAGAACAAGTTCTTAGTGCTCCTTACTCTAATTCTGAAAACAATAGTGGAAATACAAGCATTGTGACCACAATGAGCACCAACATTCTTTCACAGCTTGCTCTGTCTCTACGTGGGGTTTGCCCCTTCTCTGATAACTGCTCAATGCAAATGATTACTCAGCAGATCCTAAAAGAGTGTGCAGGCAAAAAAACAAACCAAAAAAATCACTGTAGAGAACGATCTGCAAAACACTGACAGATAAAAATAGCTTCTTTACCCTTTGGACTAAAATATATTTTGTTCTCTGTACAAGCAAAATTGAAGCATCACATATAAGACTGAAATCATGGACGAGAGAGCAGCACAACTCCGTGCTCTGAACAATGAAATTTTCAACATGCAAGGGAAAGCATTCTAATTTTACTAAATGTACCATGAAGTATTTGCAGATATGCTCATTCTGAAAAAACACTTGTGAGTATTGAAAAAATATTTCCAGCAATAGCAATCCTTCATGTCATCTCTAAAATACATTTTCAAACTATCTTAGAGCAAATTCAAAATTTTATCCTGAGATTTATGATTTTTTTAACGAAAGTATTTCGAGATGCTCTAAAATAACATATGAATTCATAAACCCTTTTAATGAACTCTAATAAGCAAGTTGAAAAAGTTCTCTATTTCATGCCTAAAGCTTTTCCCAGGGTGCATCCCAGAGATATTAAATAAATAAAGATCATGTCAGTAATACATTCTGCAGTAAAGCGCTACAGGAAGGCACTATGGCTAAAAATCCCTGGTATAAGAGTATCCTAAAGTAGACAGCACTGGCCTCAAACAGAAAAACAACAAGAAACTTGAGTAATATGAGAATAAGGCTCGGAATACATCACAGCTAGCTTTGTCTTCTTAAACTACTTAAACTCAGAAGTACTCAGAAATTATCACAGAAGCAGTTATGTTGGGAAACCGTGAAAATAGAGCTGTAACTCAGGTCTTTCCTATCTCTGAGACCTCCATGTTTTTCAGACTTGGAATTTTGGGTCAGCAGTTGGGGAAGGACAACTAAAGAAGGAGTCTGGAAAACTTTGACAGTGAAAAAGCTGTACTGTTACATTTACATGTATATATTGTATATATATGTATATACTAATGCATGTATATACTAATGTATATACATGCATATACTAATTAATCTGCCTTTAAAATATAATCAATCAATTACTAGCAAGGATTTGAGGACAGTTCTACCTGGGGACACTTGACTTCTCTGTTTTTTGCCATGCTTTGTCTGAGGAAATCAATGCCACAGAACTACAGAGGATGCAACAGAACATCTGTGCAATATTTGTATCTCACCTCAACTGGGAAACTTCCACCCTTGCCTCAGACTCCACTGCTGAATGTTCAGACCACCTAAGCAGCCAGGGTAACATCTCCCAGCTTCTTCAGTGGGACAACCTGACTCATTTGTTCAGAAGATCCACTTTTAGCTCCATGTTTTTGTCTCAATATCTATGAATGCATTTGCTTGCCTGTGCAGGGCATATCAAAGATAAATGAACCAGCAGAATACAAAATCTTCAAAAACAACAACAACAACCCTTTTCTGCTTCCAGTCCTCACTTTAATAACAGTTGCACTTGGTATTTTAAGCTTGCCATTTGCTTATTTAAGAGTTTATGTTTAATATTTTCTTAATATGCATCCCAAGATATCTTATGAAATTCCAGTCAAAAGGAGACTCAGATTTCATTATGTCTTCAGAACACAGAATATATTAAACAGAAGGAGACTTCATCAAACACTGCAAGATATGAGGTCTAGACTGCGTGGAAACAAACACTCTGCTAGTTCCCTTGGTCCTTTCCTGCTCTCCACACATAACTAGGAGGGAATGCCTTGCCAGTGCTGTTCTCCTCCTGTGAAGACCACAGAAGGTTACTGTGTCTAAGGCAATAATAATCTAAATAACAGTACGTAACAGCAAGATGGGATACACATTTTTAAAGTTCTTATGTGTCTATGCAGTATATAAATTTAATTTAAAAAAAAACCCAAACAAACATTTTTTCACAAAATAACACAGGTATGACACCAATAAACTCATACAGGACTCTAAGTGACCTGAAAACACCACAGGGATTATATTTAAAACATATGGTTTTTAATTTAAATTAGATATTCCACATAGCACACTTTGGCTGATGAAGATGCAGTCCCTAATTTTTTAAAAAGTACCATAAAGGGCAGCTCTGGCCACGATTACACAGTGGTTGCACTGGTAGCACCAGAGCCAGGGCTCGTAGCCTGCAGGTATCCAGCCCCATAAACCCCTCCCTGGAGTCCCACTCAAAGTGGCCTTTCTGCTGAGTCTGCCAAGGTGCCAGGAAGGGAGATGTGCTGGGGCCAAGGAAACATCCCAGGGAGGCTCATCAGGGGAGAACTGAGCACCTTCCTTCCCCCCTGCTCACTGCACACCTCCTTGGGGGCTGTAACATCCAGCCACCAGCACCCCTACATGAATCTGTATTGATGAACCAAGACTGAAATCTTCTGGAATCCATTTGCAGAAGAATACCCTTTTAAAAAACACATACACTACGATTAAGCAAACAATCAGTTATTTTTGCACTCTACAGACATATCAAAATGAGTCTATTAGACTTGATCCCTACCCAGCCTCATACTCTTAAACTGTTGTTATATTGTACATGAATTAAGTTGCCCCCAAAATGACTGAGTTTCTTGTAAACACGTACATAAAACATAAGACATAAAAACATAGTACCACGAAAGAAGAGGATTCACTAAAGTGTCATTCCTACCCTGTGTCACACGCTGATTACGCCTGTGTGGGCACACACAGCCCACACTGGTTCTGTGCTCCACATCACCCTCAGTGCTACAGCCTCAGCAAAAGCATCCAGGCTTGCAAGAGAAAGTTTCCCAGAGATGGCAGGCACTGATATTCACTTCTATTTCACATTCAAATGGGAAAAGTCAAGTTTGCCCTGGGTGAGCAGCACAGTCATACCGGGGAACAATCTGGCCTCCATCCATAGACAGGAGACCATTGAGTCAATTCACACCAACAGCAGAAAACAGAGCCAGCTGCAGCCTCACCAGCTACCACACTCAGATTTTAATAGCAGATTGTAAATAACAACACTTTTCCTACCAACAGCACTTTCAATTCCAGAAGCTTAATATACTTCGCTTTAAATCTGTGCCATAGCGACCTTTATTAAAGTCAATGTCATCTGTAAGGACTGAGTTAAAATAAAATGTGGGCCAAATTTATGAGCCATTAGTTTCCTTTGGATACAGAGCTCAGAACACTGACTGTGTGTCACCCTAGATGTCATATGAGCTATATATGTTGCATCCACCAACATATTTTAAACCAGTCCATTCCAAAACACTTGCCCTGATTATCAGTTTCAAGCATTTGTTTGAGATGCTGAAGGTCAAATGAAAACGTGAAAGGTTTCTTTCTGTTTACATTAAATTTATATCTCTATATTAGAAATTGCAGTCCTAGTCAGGCCTAGGCAGAGAAGTCTCAAGCTTATTAAAATATGAGATGATTGTGTTCTAGGTGGCCAGTTCAAAGGGGCATCCCAGGGACAGCAGAGCAGGCCATTCCCTCCTGTGTGTGCCCGGTGGATATCACTGGGTGTGCACGACACTGCCCAGCCAGGGGGGACTTACAGGGACACAACTCCAGCAAAAGTAGCCAACAATTTATCCTTTTATTTTCAGCACTGGCTCACAGTGGGCTCTGCATCTTTACGTCAGAAAGGTACAAAATGAGCTTAGAACAGACGTGTTCCTACAACCTCCAGGGTAAGCGTAGGGGTAGGGAGCTTTTAAAATTTAGATTATGTAAGGTTGTGTGGCTCACTGCATTATGTTTTACATGCTCCTTATATCTCACTGCACCCCGTGAACTTCAAATGATCATTAATCACACGAATCCAGACAGATACCCTTCTGTAGCTCTTGCAGAAAGAGAACAAATATGACATGCACATCTAATAGTTATCGGAATGAGGTCAATCCCCCAAACGCCCGGCCGCGGTCCAAGAAGCACAGAAGGACATCCCACCTGCCCAGCCCGGCCTCCTCCCGGGCATTGCCGGCTCGGGCCGGGCAGGGGCTCCTTGCGGCGCAGAACGCGGTGCGGGAGCGGAGCCCCGGCCAGAGCCTGCAATGCAGAAGCGCTTCCCGGAGCTCCGGGATGAGCCGGGGCGGGGGCAGAGCCCGCACAGCTCCCGCAGCCCCGGCACGCACAGGGAGGCGCTTCTGAGCGCCGGCTTTGCTTTGCTTTGCCCTGCCCGGCTCGGCTCGGCCCGGCCCGGCGCTTCGCCCTGCGGGGTCCGAGCCCCGCACCGCGGGCAGGGCAGGGCAGGGCAGGGCAAAGCGGGCACCTGTGCCACCTGCGGCGGGGACACGGCCCGGCGGGCACGGCGGCAGGACGAGGAGGACGAGAAGGAGGAGGAGGAGGGAGAACAGCTCTTACCTGCCGCGGCCGCCGCTCCTCCCGCAGCCCCCGCTCCCCGAGCTCCATCCTCCCCTGGCCGGGCAGGGGGCACGGGCGGAGCGAGCCCTGGGCCAGCGCTGTCCCCTCGCCCGCCCGCAGAGCCCCCGGCGACAGAGCCCCGAGAGCGACACCCACCTCGCTCCCGCCGCCTCCTTCCCATGAAGTCACCGGCCGCAGGGCCAGCCCTCCGCGCTGCCCGCAGAGACACAGCCCCGCTCCGCCCCGCTCCGCCCCGCACGGCCCCGCACGGCCCCCCCGCCCGCACGGCATCTGCGGGATCTGCGGGACACGGGGGAGAGCCGGGATGCGCAGTGGGATGTGCAGGGTGAGATGGGAGAGCCCGGCCGCGGGGTGCGGGGTGCGGGGTGCGATGTGGGATGTGCAATGGGCGATGTGCAATGTGTGATGTGCGATGTGCGATGTACGGGCCCAGCCGTGATGTGCGGGGTGCGATGTGCGGTCTGTGGGGTGCGATCTGCGATGTGCGGGGTGCGGTCTCGGCCGCGGTGCTCCCGCACGGCCCCGCAGCCCCCCCGCACCAGGAGCGCTCCCCCGGCCCAGAAGGGCGAGGGGCGATGGGGAGCGCGGCTTCCTCCCTGTATCCACCGTCGTTCTGGAAAGGACCGTGTTTGGTTTCACCCACTGCCAGGTGGGTCTGTCAGGAAGCCTCAGTCACTGCTTTCCCTGTGCCTCCTGTCTGGATATTTCACGTTATCTACCCCAGAGAGGTCACTAAAGTCTATTTCAGCCTACAGGAACTTTGCAAATAACCTGGTTCCAGGTACTTCAGTACACACACAAATGTTTCTATCTCACCCTGTTAAAACTGCCTCCCCCACACCAAAGCAGCCTTTCACTTCCACTCTTCCAATAACACTGAAGTTGAAAAGGAAATGGATTAAGGAACACAGCTCTAGAACGGAGTATTCCCCTTTTCCACTTATCCAAGACCAAGAACTAAGCAAAGTACATAGAATAGAATAGAATAGAATAGAATAGAATAGAATAGAATAGAATAGAATAGAATAGAATAGAATAAGGAAAAAAATCCCAGATACAGGAGTCCTTCAAGAAAGGCCTCCTTATCTAGAAACACTGAGAGTTCTCACCTGAAATCAGCCTGTTACAGATGACACCCAATCAGTGCCAAATAAAGCAACACCAAATCCTTAAGGCAACACCAAATGTAAACCAACCATTATACATTCTGCACCAACACCACATCTGGAGAGGTACATCTGGTGACACATGAAGACAGTTTTGCAGATATGCATTTTCCTAACACAAGTCAGGGTTGATGGCGAGGGAAGAAAATCAGATGAGTTACTTACATTCTAGTTCTCTGATAGAACCCCAACATCTGTTAATTGTATTGTTGAACCCCCCAAAAGAACCTCATATGTTTGCAAAATATTTCCTTTTACAGCTAATGTGCAGAGCAGAAAAGAAAACATTTGAAAAAGTTTCCAACTGTTCCATGTAGAACCTTTTGGTGCAAATGCACCGAGCTATTGGCTCTTAGCAAACCATGACAGGCAAAAAACCCCAAGAGTTTTGTCCAATACTGTTTTAGGCCTGAATAACATGAACTCTCCTTTTTTGCCCCTCCCATCCTCTATTGTCCTTAGAGAAATTCTTCATGCTCATGACTGAAGGTTACTTAGGCAAGCAGCATTCTCTGCTGTGCTCTCAAGTTCCTCCCAAAAGTCCAGCATCCTTTAAGCATGGCAAAGGAAAATAAACTGTGAAATGTATGGATAACACACTGAAAAAGAACCATAATTACTGGCAGACATGCTTTTACCTTTTCCTCAATGCAATTGTCAGTGCAGGTTGCCCTACAGGTGATCCCCAGATCATGAGAGTTCTGTAAAAGACTGAACAGTTTGGCAGAGTTTTGCTGAAAGCACTAGTCCTTTTGCCTTGCCAAGGAAATCCATTTGGGGATATGACTTTCAGGTGGCTGCTCTGGAGCCCTCAGGACTGAAGATGCTCTACAAAGAGTTCAGAGAAGCTGCACAGTCCCAAAGATCCATCACAGTTTCATCTGAAGGCCTTAGCTGGTGACACAGAGTCAGGGACCCATTTAGATGGTCACTGCAAAGGAAGTGGCCAGGTCTTCTTTTAGGCAAAGCCAGATGTGCCTTAACGAAGGAAAGGGTGGCCAGATCCCCAGGATCAGCAGGGAGAGGCTGTCCTTTGAGGTCTGAAGTTCCCTTATTCTTCATCTTTTCTTGCTACTAGCTAAACTTTCTTTTATGCCATCAATAGAGGAAAACAAACACGTTTCTAACAGTCAAAGTCCCAGAGGAAGCATGAACATGCATAGGTGAAGCATTTGCATACTTTGGGGACATTATGTTCTGCCTCCATGGAAGTGGTAGCATCTCCAATCTCCAAAAACAGCAGTCTGAACAGATTCAAGAACCAAAATTCTTTAGTCCAAAGAGATGCAACAAATACTGCAATCTCTCATCTGAACATTTTGCCTTTCTTTGAATTAGAAAGCAGGTTTGCAGTAGTCCCCAAAGATCAGGAACCCAGAGATCACAAAGTCAGTCACAGATCTTAGATTTCCAGGCTTTTAGAGAAGGGAAGCAGGCATATGACTGGCATTCCCTGCAAAATCTATTGGATCTTTTCCATGGCCACACAGAAGCACAGGGGGAAGAAATAAAAGAAGTATCTTCACAGTTGATGTTCTACACTGGTCATTAATCCTGGCTGTCAGCATAACACCACTCCATAAGCAGACACATTCCTGTCCTGCTGAAAATGATCTGGGATCACAGAATCACAGGCAGGGTTTGGGTTGGAAGGGACCTCAAAGGTCACTCAGTTCCAATCCCCCTGCCATGGGCAGGGACACCTTCCACTAGATCAGGCTCCTCAAGACCCCGTCCAACCTGGCCTTGGGCACTCCCAGGGATGGGGCAGCCACAGCTTCTCTGGGCACCCTGTGCCAGGGCCTGCCCACCCTCATGTCTGATGACATAAATCCAGCCCAAACATCTTACTTCCAAATTTGGATGGGAAAGAGCTATTTTGTAGAAAATGATCAAAACACAGAATTCATAAAATTTAGCGGAGAAAATGAGCTTAAATGAAAATCGGCTGAATCCTGAACTTTGGGAATGAGGTTCCCTCTGCAGCATTTGCTGCCTATCTCCTTGACAGGCTTTGATGTTTTCTTCATCCATCATACTTTTGCTTTCAGCCTGGCCACATTTCTACACCTCACTGATTGCAGCAAGTTCTTCAGAGGGCCACAGACACCCTGGAGATAACAAAAAGTTATAAATACATATATGGCAAAACAAATTGTGGAATAAAGTATCTAATCAGGCTTCATTAGTCTATCCTAGATATATCAAACTTTATAGAATAACTTCATTTCTATTCCATGTCCTTTGCTTTTAATACAACAAGGTATCCCCTTTAAACTCCTACTTAGAAAACATGGAAACTGGGACAAAGCTGTGAAAGACAAGTCATGCACCACAATTCAAACTATATACAGCAGAAATGCAAACTGGATCTCTTCTAATAAATGTAATTTAGGGGAAAAAACTAATTCAATTATGAGACTAACGTTGACTATAAATGGCAAGCACAACTTACATTGTTCTTACCACTGCAAGATCATTAGAGACTAGATACAAATGGACAGGCAGCAGTTACAACCTGCATACTCAGGTAACAAGGCATTGATGCTTGCAGTCCTACAGAGGGGTTTTCAGAAACTCTGTCTAATAAAGTGAAGACACAATAAACTATCCCCAAGAACTCCTCTAGTCAGTCTTCTAAGAATGCCACATGAGAAATACCTCTTAATGATCCTCTGCTGGTGGCACCTGGAGAGTTTCTAATGAAAAACTTCTTCTTATTATTCTATTTTAACATACAGTATCCACAGGTAGATGTAGATGTAAACAAAAGCTTAAAAGAAACAAATAAACCTCCTCATACACAGAGGTCAGTTGAAAAGGCAAGAACCTTCTCAGGTTAAGAACACCTCAGAAGATTTAACTTGAACTACAAAGGAGGGGAAGTAACTGTTTTTATTCCTTGTTAACTCTGGAAATATCCACTCAACACGAACACATTTTTCTCTCAGGTCAGCTGGGAAGTTTATTTCTCCCCTCATTACATCAGATTACTATTTTACAGTCACAGACAGATTGTTATCAGCCTTCAGAGACTTTCAAAATAATACAATATGGTTTCTGACACTCCCAAGGAGACTGACAAATGCCACCCACACAAACAGCACCACTTTTTTCAGGCAGCAGGCAAGAAGGCTTGTTCTACAGATGTTTGAGAGTTAATTCTGCAGTAAAATCTGGCACAGAACAGAATCCCTGTGACACTGCACTGAAACTCAGAGCGAAGCTGCAATGGCTTTGTGGCTTACTGGGGAAAAGAGGATCACTTCAAATATCCCTAGGGATACCTGGCTTAGCACACTTCCACTAGTGTATGATGGAGCTTCAGGAACAAAATGCTCTTAGTGTTAACAAAGGCATGGCATTACAGGAGAGCCCACACCTCGAAGGGTTCCCAATCCATGCACGTGCTTCCTGGAGCTCTGTTTGCAGAGCTGTGATGAAAAACAACCTATCCCACTTCTAAACAACCCTTCTGGCAGGCAGAGAGGCTCTGGAAGTTGTTTGTCACAGGCAAAGGGGACGTGACTCCAATTTAAAGATTTTATTTGTTATTTTTAAATCAAGCTGAATGGCCAAAAAGTCAGCACTATGTGCATAAGGAGCACAGTAAGCATTCCTGATTCATAAATGATCAGAGTCCCTAGAGGGAAAGTTTTGCTTTGTAACAGTGACCAGACTTTTGGCTGATATTTTGGAAGTAAATCGGTTTTTCAAAATGCTGTGGCAAAACTTCCTAATCCACTGGATCTCGATGGACAGAAAGGAGACTTTCAGTACAACATTTAGAACTTGTGGAAGGAGATAACTGCTTATGTGCATGGACAGAGTGCACTTGGAGCAGTCAGTTCTGGACATGGACAATAATCTACCAGTGAGGGTCGTGTCAACTTCCTTAACACAGAATTACCCTTGAATTACCATATTGCTGTGAGAGATGGGACTTGTTCATGTACTAGATAATCCAGCAGTAGTGAAAGAACACCTGTCTGCATTCCTGACCCCTGCTGAATAGAAAGCTCCTAACACCTTTTTTTGTATGTAATCAAAGGTACCCCAATACTGTCCCAAAATCATAGAATCAATAGCAGGTTTGTGACCATTGGTTTGAAAAGAAACAAACTATGACTTTGGATCACTAAGAGCTTTTATAAAGTCATAAGAATTAAAAGTAGGAGATACATTCTGCTCAGTTTGCAGGAGCCTTGGAAAGAGCAAACAAAACACTGCCTTTCAAAGACGGTGCTAATGTCAAATATTTTATTACTGAAAGGTAAATTTTCTTCTGGATTAATGTGTTCAGCCTGAGAGTGCTATCTGACAGCAGGAGCTGAAGAGACTCAGAAAGATGTAAAGAAAGGAAAGACTTCTACATGAGGGGACACCACAAGATATCCAGTTGATAAGACAATTGTGGGCTTCTGGGGACATGTTATTGAAAGGAACCCCAGTGACTGAGATTACAGGGCTTACCTCTCCCTTTCAATGCATTAACTGCCACTGGAACTCAAATTCTCAGCACACGTGAGAGCAAGAGATTGAAACAAAGGCTGGACAACCAGGCAAGTCTGGAATTCTACATAATGGCAGTAGGTACCCAATTCTCTCCCAAATGTACAGAGGAAGAACATTACTAAGGAATATTTTCATCTATTGGCTCATAAGAGACGGTATTTTATTCCCCCATAAAATAAAACCACTATGAACTGTTAAAAGACTAGTAATGGTTATTCCTGCCAAGAAAGAATTTCCTACTCCCATTGTGCCAACACTCCAAAGTGAAGTGTCTAATAAAAGGTGCTGCTTTCTCTGTGATACAACTTCAAAGAGGCAAGTTCTCATTGCTAAGAAATCTTTAAAGGTCTCCATCAGCCTCTAGTCATAAAAGCTAGACATTTTGATCAGTCTTTAGTTAAGATTAATATACTCAGTTTACATATGCAATTGTAGCAAATGGAACCTAACTCTGAACAGTTTATTATTCTTAGGGTTGTTTTAATTCTAAATCAACTAAACACAATCCTGCTAAACTTCCTATATCATTACTTGAATTTGCAACAAAGCAATGCCTGAACATGGCTGTAAGTTTGATTTAATGGTGCAAGGACTGCTTGGAATTACACCTCAGTCCCACTGAATTAGCAGTTGTCACAGGGATGGTGGAGACCCTTATTCCCTGGATGCACATGTAACTCCTACTAACATTGATAGGGCTACCAAATACACTGAGAGCAAAGCTGGCCCCATTCTAAGAACATTGTTGCCAAAAGGTTAACTGATTTCTCATGCTGGATGGCTGGAATGGAAGTTTTCAGCACTGAGTCACTGAAGAGTGTGAGAGCACACACAGCTATTCCATGAATGCATGGCACAGGGAAGGATGGAAACCCTGCCTTTGGGAGCAAAGGGATACAAAGAGCAATACCAGACCCTGGGAATACTCTCCTTCAGAGCATGGACAAGCTACAGGTCTGGGAATGAGGCTGCATGGAGTTCAGGCCAGTTCCTGCCATGGGTGGGTGCATGATTAACTTAATCTCTTCAGGCAACATTAGTGTCATCTCATAGAGGAGCCACCTCATACAGGTGTCCAGATGAGGAGCCTGCACTCCACAGAGAGTCCACAGAGCCTTCAGAGGACTCACAACCCAAACTCTACCCCTCTCCACTGAACATTAAAAGAGGCCAGATTGCTGCTGCAGATGCCTCAATATAAATGGTTACATTTCCAGGAGCAGTAAAATGAGTGCTGTTTGAACTCCACAGGAGGAAGAAAGCATGGACTGAGGAAGCATCAAATGAAAAACCACAGAATACCTGTGACTGGTGCAATGGCCCAACAGCCCAGTACATACACATGTCAGGGCTCCCCAGGGCCACCCTTCCTCAGGAGTGCAGCTGCAAAGGAAAGAGCAGCTCCCTGAGAACATCACCTGCAAGGGTGGTTCAGCACTTCATTTTGTAGCAAAGAGGTAAAACAAGGTCAGAAGCCTAAGAAGCCTGAAGGACAGAAAGCCAGAAGACACACTTATGCACCATCCCGTCCTGGAGCATCAGCCACGGATCCCATCAAAGCCCATGAGCACATTGGAGAGGCAGAATGTGACTGTCCTGAGCACTGCAGTCACAGGGCAGAGCAGAGCAACCCAAGTACACTGGGTGTGATTCAAGTAGGTCAGTGGAGCACAGAAGAGGATGGTCTTTCTGCAGGAGCCCTCTAAGGAAGAGCTGAGGAACAGCCCTGGGCAGCTTTGACTGAGTATTCCTCGTGTGCAATCAGCACACACACTGAAGTATTGCACTCACATGAACAGGAGTGGTTTTTATGGTAACTGTAAAACAAGAGGATGGGAGAAAAACCACCATATTTTAAATGCAATTTTCCTAATTTATTAATTTTGACTGCAAAGGGGCAATAATAATACTTCTTTTCCCTAGATTCAAGTGTGTTTCAAAATGTGCCTGACAGAAGAAAAGTGCTCTAATAACAACATTGCTTTCTTCATTTAAGAGCTTTTCCCAATGCTCAGTGACAGCAGAGCATTCCTTGGCATGGATATGGCTGGACTGGGTTAAATTGTGCATCTGTAATGAGAAACCATTTGCAAGCTGAGGACACTGTAGCTGTTGGTGTGCCCTGCTGTGCTGCCCCACGTCCAGCCTGTGCTTTTCCAGCAGGATGCACAGCTGGAGAACAGGGGGACTTCGGGTTTTTTCTGGTTTCCTCACCTTTTCCCCCTTCACAGTTTGAAGAAAACAGTTCATCAACAGAGTGTATTTTCTGAATTAAAATTAAAGTGTCTCCTGGTCACTGGTTTTCCTTCTTCATTCCCTTTAATCATCACAATGAGCTGAAATATCCCAACAACGAGAAATTATCACTAAAAAGAATCTGGAGAAGTTTATTACCTCTCTGCTGCCCACAGAGGAAGTGCCATGAGAACTACCGTTTGGCAAGGCACAACCTGAGGGTTTGGGTGGTTTAGCTTCTCTTTTGGTCCAGTTATAAGCTATTGGGAAAGGTCCCAGCCCGAATTCCTGCTCAGTTCTTTCCCCCAATTTAGAACAGAAAATAAAATCATCACTCCCTCCCTGCTGCTTCCAGACATTTAAAATCAGAAAATTAAAACATTGCAAACAAAACTCTTATTCCTAACAGGCAGTTAATAGGCCAGTCCTCAGTTGCTGGCAGCCCCTGGGTTACCAGTCTGTGTTTATGCTTTGGCTCAGCTCAGAGCTATTACTCACCCGTGGGGAGGAAAAGGAGATTTTATGGACAGAGAGAGCAAGCAGGAAGTTCTTTATATCCAAGGAGGCAAACCTATTTCTCGAAAAAGCCCTGACATGCATCTCAAAGCACAAAAGGACAGGATGCTTTCTAAGGCCAGTCATTACTGTAGAGTTTACTCACGGCTGAAAAATTAATGACTCATCTACTCAGTTTGCTGGTTAAGTTCAGAAACTGGACTGTTAAGTGGAAAGTCCGTAGTCTTTATTGCTGCTCTTACATTTCTGAGTAATTAATCCTCTCTCCTTCAGTAGAAACAGACTATATGCTGACTGCAAGCAACCCCAGAATACATTTGAGCCAAAGCTCCTACAGCATTGGCCACCTCACCCACGTCAGGCCAGTCTCCCACACTGTCCAACACTCCCAAACCCAGCAGAACTCAGCCCTCATTACAGACCATGAATGGTGGGCAGCTTCTGCCAACAGAACTTACTGGAAATGTTACCTGGACAAAAACCTCCGAAAAAAAATTCCACCTTTGGCTGAGAGTACAGAAGACTTAATTAAACAGGTGCTTTTTTTCCTTCCCTTCTTCTCTGCAGGGAAAGAGCTGAGTTAGGTCCCATCAGAGGTTTGCTGATGGAAAGAATATTTAATGACAACACCATGGAGCTCATCTAGTCTGCTCATACACATAATGCAGACATTCTTAACTAAGAGCACTAGAGGGCCTGGAAATCTGAGATAAGATTTGATCCTCTGAAGAAGTGACTTTTCAAGTTGCCCAATTAAGCAACTGATTTGGAGCAGTGGTTTTCTCAGTTTGAAGGGAGCACAGAGCACACTGCGTGGCAGGGGTTTAACTCAGGACACTTGGCTGTGACTCAGCACAGCCATTCTGTGACACTTCTGAGCAAACAGGCACTCCTGGGCACAGGGGTGGTGCCAAGTGCAGGGTTAATGACAGGAGGAATCCCTGGGCACAGGGGTGGTGCCAACATCAGTGCAGGGTTAATGACGGGGGAAAAGCTCACATGCAGCACTTTCAGGGTTTGCAATGTGTGGAACTTTGCTGAGCACATGTTCAGGAGGCCAGACGCTTCTCAGGGACTCTTTTCAAAACCATAGGCTTTTCCTGCACACGCACTCTTGGAATGTTTGACACTCCCAAATGTGCCCCAGCAGGCTCAGCTCCAGCTCCAACCAGGATGCTCCAGCAGACTGAAAATCTGCACAAAGGTACCAAGTCTTCACATTGCTCTACTCAGTTTTCTGGGACAAACACAGGATGTACTCAGGGTGTTTGAGAATCAGAAAGACAAAGAAAAGGCAGAGGGATAGCAGCATAGCCAAGTTCTCTCCTGCTGCAGTTCAGCATAAGCTGAAAGACAACATCTGATCTTCCCACAGCAGCCACCAAGAACCTGCCTGTGCCAAAACAACAAAGCAGGATTCTTCTCTCTGCTGATGTTAGAGAGGAAAAGCAACCCACAGAGGGAAAACAAATAAGAAGACATATAATGAAAAGTTAATTTCGTAAGAGATGGCATTCAGGATGGATTGCTCTAAAACACAGGGTAGGGCCCTAAAGACAGGAGTGGCAATGACGTGTGTGACCATGTGCAGGGGCAATGACACATGGATAGGTCTGGTATTGACCATGGGAAAGTCAGTGGAAAAAGCCTCATACAACACATGATTCAATTCTCAAATGAATGGGATTCTTGTACCTATAAAATTCAGCCATCTTGATTTATTACAGAAAAGGATACTTTGTCCCTCTGCAGGATTTCATGAAAATGCTTCTTGCACCACTCAGGAGTGTGTCCTGTATGAGAGACCTCCTGACTTACACTGCTCGAATACATGGCACTTCCATGGGCACTAATTGGACATGCATTCTCTTGGATGATTTCAGTCTGTCGAAATCTGTTAAAACTGATTTCATTCAAAATAAAAGTTTCTTTGGGCAAATATACTTTTTACTATAAACTAGAGTTCCTTAACATACCTGCAGTCAAAATTTGCTCTTGCAAGCCTGAAAATTTTATAATTAACCCAAAATATGTACACACACACACATTTAGAGCAGACAGTGACAGGATAGCCTGTTTTGTGTTTGGGTTTTTTCCTCTCCATTTTCATGCAGGGATGTTACTTTTGGACATGCATCTAGAGCAAAGCACAGCTGTAATGAGCTCTGCCCCTGGGCATGCATCCTGGACAGCAGTTGTGAGAAATTAAAGGTTCCCAGAGGCAAGAGGGAAAAGAAAATTCCAGAGATCTGTGCTGCTGATTCATTAAAATTGCCTCTCCATGACCCTGGATTCTGCAGCTGAATATCCTGACAGTAATCTTGGGTAGCACAAGTCTTTCCCCCCCCACATTAAATTCTATTATCCAAAATAAAACAAGGCTTAACCAGTTTGCTCTGTCAGCATCTGTGGTCGACACAGCCCCCAGTGCTCCATTTCGTGCAGTGGGATTGTTTGCATCACCTCCAGACTATCCTGAAAGTGAGTCAAAAGTAACTTTTGTTGCTCACTGCATTATTTCCTTTACTCCATAATAAAATACTATGAGGCTCATTTTCACCAATTTTAAATAGAGAGGAATCACTACCAGCAAACACAAAGCATTTCACATTACAAATAGGTTGTTTTGCCCCTGCTTTCTCAGAGATGCCAACACTTTTACCTGCCCCTAGAGCAGCCTGCTGGGTGTCCTGCTAACGTGGTGCAAACACCTTACAGGGCTGAGCTTTGCCACGATGAAGGGCATTTCCTTGGTGCTCTGTGTGAGGGGCTGCAGCTCTGGGCCCACCACAGGACAGCAGACCCCAGGTGATGCCTCCCAGTTTTCCTGGAGTGAGAGCAGTGCCCACACCTGCACACCCAGCCTTCTGGAGTGCCTCCATCAGAGATAACTCACAGATGTTTGAAGGAGTTCATCCTGAACCCTAAAAGTCCCCTGCCTGACAGGTACTATCCCCCAAATCCCATCACACACGTGGCCCAGCACTACCAGAATATCACAGTGGACGGACCCAGAACACAGCCCAACTCCAGCAAATGTGTCACTGTCACATCACAGAGCTGCAGGTGTGGGTCACAGCACTCCACAGGGACACAGTGATCCCCAGAGGTCCTGACTGTGCCAACAGAATAGAAGGAGGCGACAGTTTGCCTTTCCTGATTTTGGCTTTTCTGGTTCTGGGACTGCTGCTGTTACGCCCCAGAATTACCAGCACGGTGCTCACAGCCCAAAGAGCTCACATGGCCCAGGATAAACAACCAAACACAGTGAGAAGGGACAGAGACATCTCACCTTGCTTTTGAACAAAGAACAGCAGAGCTTACAGCTAGCTTTAATCACAATTTATTTTTCATACCAAGCAGGAGCCCTGCAGAAAGACTGAAATCAGCCCATGAGACCCAGTCATCACACACCACTACCTTCACCAAGAGTTCTATTTCTGGACTAACATTCTTTCTTCCCCAGCACTCAGCAGAGAGAGTACAAACAGGATTTTAAGCCCTTTTAATAAGGAAAGAAAAATTAACCTGTAAAATTGTAATGTTCTCCAATTCTCACAATTATCTGCAGAAAGTGTTCTGCTGGCCTTTGGAGTGAAAGATCTGACCTGCAGTAACAGGTTCTTTCCTCACTTTGATCCAAAGTGCTTCAAATGGCCTAATTAAGGCTATGCAGGTCTGTCTCTTGTACTGTTGCACCTCAGAACGAAAAAAGCATGCCCATGAATTTCTGCAGGAGGCATTTGAGCCTGTTCCCTCCAACTGCTGCACTGCACACACACCTCATGTATTCCTGATGCTGCCAATTAAGTGTAAAGTGCTTGTCATTGTCACAGAAACCTCTTAAGGCTGCTAAGGGTAAGGATAGCAGAACAGCAGAAAAAAATTATTGGGATTCATTTTGCCTATATATTGATGTTCACAGAAGTAGAGAGGCAAACACCATTCATGCACACTTAGCAGATCTAGAATAGCTATTTCCCTCAATAAGAGGAAGTTATTTGGCTTGGGTGAACCACCTCTGTTAAAATGATAGTCCTTAACCCTTCCTACTCAAACACTACCTAGGGTTGACTCATATTGATTCTCCATCCTCCTGCCTCTAAAAAGGTGTTCAAAATATCACACTAGTTTGCCTCTAAATTTATAAATGTTGTAATATCTAAGGTGAATGTGCACTTCTATTTGCTTTTTAATAGATTTAAAACTGTGTGCAGGTAATAGAAAAAAATGGAGTAATAGCCATTCAGTTGTGCAAAAACTGGTGGTAGAGTGAAAAAAAACCAAAAAACCTTCTAATATTTTTATATGAGTCCTTGATTTGAGTTTTTTATTTGAGTTTTCTTATGTAGGGGCTTCAGGTAAGCACTGGCCTTTATAACAGCAGCTTCACAACAACCATCTTTGCCAAAACTCCATTGCTCTGTGCCACTAAAATAAAAACCTAAGCAGATATAAAGTACACAACTGATTCTCTCGTCCTTAGTCCATTCTCCTCCTGTCAGCTCCCAGATAATGCTCCAGAAATCCCAGAAAGATGTAAGTTGGAAGGAAGGCAACTGGTCCAGCTTGCTGATCAAAGCAGGGCTAAAGCTGAAGGTACCACAACACCCCTTCATTTTATAATAAATTTACCAGAGACCTTAAAGCAACTAAAGCATGTGCTTGCACCCAAGCTTTTTATTTCCTGCACAAACCCACGAAATTAGATGTTTCCATTGCTAGTAATTCCTGTGGAAGTTTATAAGGTAACTCCAGGGGAGGGGAAAGCGCTTATGTACTTCTCCCTTCCTTCCCAATCCCAAACATTCCCTGATGGCAGCTGTGGGGTCTGCCTTGTGTGGCCTCACCTTGGGGACTGACTGTGAGTCCCTTCTGATATTCTGTGATTGCATGAAAGGACATTCCTTTCCAGGAGTGCCACGACTGGGACAGAACCAACCCAGACATCACACACCAAAGGAGGGGGGTGAGATGGTGGCACCCCAGGGAATGTACTCTCAGGGATAGGAGGCTCAAATGGTACATCCTTTGGGATGGGGGACAGAGCTAAAATCTGTTCTGAAAATACATTCAGCATTAAAACATCAAAAGCTTTTTCAAAACTGTATTTTAAATTTATTTAAAGTAGTGGGTAAAGCTTAATTGACCAGAATTAGTTCTCTAGAATTTAATGATACTGAGAAGAACACAAAATTGAAATGGCTGTAAAACACTTATTAGATGACTGTGAAGGTCAAAATAGTACATTTCACTCCCAGTTTTCATGAATATTATGTAACTCATCTGAAAGTCTACTCTTAAAGAAAAAAAGACTACAACAGTGTTTCCTAAAATGTTCCTCCTCCCCCTCTCTGGCAGTTACAAAGAGCAAGGGAGAAATAAGACTTGCATGGAACTAATTGTGACTCATTAAATTAAACTTTTTAAGAGTCAGTGAAACAGGATTCACCTCTTACATACAGGTCATAACCTCAGAACAGTTCAGCACCCCAGAAAAGGCAGCTGCACTGCTTCTCAAAGCCTCCCTCTGCACTCACAGGGCTCACCACAGCTCACTCCACCTCCCACATTTTCTGAGCCTTCTCTCAGAGCAAAGCATTGGGGAGCAGCAGGATTTTAGAGCAATCTGTTTCCTACCCTCCACATCCCATCTCTCCATGCAGTGAGAATTCACCTGTCTGAATGAGAAAGACTGAACTTTTCATTAGTCAAATAACCTTCCTCATAATTATCAAGCCAAATAGAATCATCAGGCAGGTTAGTACACGGCTGTATTTGGGGAGAGAACAGATGCACTCATTATCTCCAGCAGAGCCCCCACAGGGCCCTTCCATTCATGGGCATCTCCTGCCCATAAACCAGAAGCACTGCGAGATCCCTCCAGGGACTTTGTTCTCTGCAGTTCATCAGGAAGGAGCAGAATTCAGACAATAGTTCTTTTCATCACTATTGCAATCTGAAATAGGTCCTAATAATGAACTAATTCCAGTAATTTCCAGTATTTCTGTATTTTTAGACATGACTTGCCAGCAATACATTCCAGTTGTGGTGAGACACACATTTGTGCCAGCAGGTCTGTGCCTACCTTTGCCCTGTGCAAAGAACCCTACAGATCACACTGAGCTAAGTGTTAGGCCTTGGGAAGCTGCAATTTCTTGCTTTTTTACTGTAGGGAAGATACCACTAGATACCTACAGAAGTAAATATGATACACAATAAACCTGTTAAACTGTTAAACCAAAGACACTAATTTTGCTAGAATTGTAGACAAGCCAGAGTCCAGGTGCAAAAAGAATGATTTTGATATTTACCCGTCTGACTCAGTGACCTTAAAAATCTAATATAACACATTTTAGCTGTCAGCAAGGGTGGCCACCTCTTGGTGTTTAAAGAAAAAAAATAGAAAAAATCATAAAGCTGTTCACCAAAGTGAGTTCTCAGTTTAAAGCAGATAATTAGACCCATCATTAGGAAAACAGAGCTGCCAGTATGAGGTAATTTAGCTCACATTTCAAAGCAACTGCTTCAAGGTAAATCTTGTTTTACGTATCTCCAAGAGGAAAGATATAAAATAGCACATTTAAACATCCTAGAAAAATACATGTCCATTTGAAGCCAAGTGAATTGAACTGCCTGGAACACATTTTAAACCCATCAGACTTCCTCTCACACACTCCTTTTCTGTTTTTACTTCTTAGCTGCAAATTAAAATAAAAACCTTCAGATACAAACTAGCAGCTCTGCTCTGGACAAGTAGCACTTCATGGTCTCTTCGGCCTCTTTATTGAGATATTAACACAAACCAATGGCAAATTTTCAGATAGTAAGTTCCTTTTATTTCCACTCACCTCAACAGCAGCAGCAGAGCTCCCTACACTTCCCAGAAGACACAGTTTGCTGCTCTTTATGTTTTATTTCAGCCCCTGGAGCAGGGATCACCCAGGTCTCTCGGCCTGAGAGCCCTGAGCTTTGCTGATTGGGTCTTTGCAAGGACCTGAATTTGGCATCAAGTTCTTTCCCTGGCTCTCCATCAGCACAACTCCAACCCAACTCTACCAGACCTGCAGTTTTTCCCCGTTCCAACCTCATATTTCAGAGATTTACTGGGAACACCATCTATTTCATGATGCAGTGATGCTGACAAACAACAGCTGTCTTTTTAGCACAGAACTAAAACACCACTTCCATGATTTCTGTGTGTTTGAGGAGAAAGGCAGTGCTTCCCCCAGTCCCAGCCCTGGCCAAAGCCTGGATGCATGGCCAGATGTTTGGCCTGAGTGGGTGGGAAGGAGCCCTGCAGGGTGAGCTGGAGCCCAGCCCTGGCTCTGGAGCAGCTCTGCATGCCAGGGGGGCAGAGGGCAGGGTGAGCCAAGGTGCACAGGAACAGACCCACTCCAGGAATCTCACTGTCCCAAATGCCATCAGCCACCACCCTCTGAACTGGTACAAAACATGTTAAGGCTTCAGTTCTGTGATTGAGCAATACTGCCTTTGGGGGCCCTCCTTAAGGCCTTTAATGGGCAGTTTTGGAGAGGCAACCTTCAAACTCCTTTCCCCTAAAGTTTCCCAGGAATGCCCTGTGAGGCACCTCACGGACATGGAACGTTTCAGCCCAAAGTGCATCGAAGCCATAAGGAAGGTGAGAGCTGGTTTACAATGCAAGGCACCTGACAACCACACCACCTATCCCTTCATGCACACCAGCCCTGCAGAACAGCATTAATCCATCTCCATTGTCTCGTTTCTCAGAGCCCAATTCCAGTGCCAACTATAAGGTGGGTTTTTCCTGTGGCAATCCCAAGAGGCAAACCCAAGGGGCTTCCCCTCCAGTGGGTTGCAGTGCTGGGTTTGAGCCGAGTGCCACCAGCCCTGTCTGTGCTCAGGGGGAAGGAAAGAAACTCAGAAAGGCTTCACTGAAGTGACCAGAGGTAAAGCTCTAACTCACTGCAGGAACTGCCCTGCTCAGGATCATAACCATGACAAATGTGCCTTTCTGAAAGGAACAGAGGCTGTGCAATGGAAGAAAACTCTACTGGGCCATGAAGAGGAGACTGCTATCTGCTTCTACATCAAGAAAACACCAAAAAGGAACAGGCACTCCTCCATTTAGCATGCATCTTCCCTGCTTCATCTACTCCAATTGTACATTTTCTTTCAGTATTCAGTGGGCTGCCTCAGCCCCCTGAAGCAACAAGGTAGCCTGACACAGCAAAAACATGAGCAGAAGCTTTAGAATCCACTATTTCAAGACTCTGTGTGTGAATAACTATATTTCTCGACTTAAAAGCTTACAGATTTTTATTTTCCAGTCCTATTTCCCACACACACGGACACACACAACTCTAGTTCCAATATTTTTGAATAATGTTGTTAATAATGGGTGGTTGCTATTTAAAAGCACTATCAGACAGTCCATCTCATTATGACTGCATGAATCTCAATGATAGCTCTTAATCTCCCTGTATAAACACCAATCATATTTCTCCCATAAGAACATCCTTCTTTAAATTGCACTACACTATTTAAATGAGAGGCATAAAAATGTGATCCAAAATGTAAAACATTATCGGGGAGTGGCTGGAGAACAGTTCCTTTGCTCTGTATCTTCTACCTTCAGAATGGAAATCTGAAGCAGAGGAAGATTGACTCATAATAGCAGTTAATGAGTATACAAGTAGGCTGCAACCAATTAAGCAGATACGTTGCTTTTTTTAAACTTCCCCTCTGTATTATAGTCTTCCTTTTAATCTCAGCTTGCTCAGTCCAACTCTTCTGACAGCTACTGACAGCAATAGCCCAAAATTGCCCAGGTTTTCCTCCCCAAACCTGAGGATGCTGACTGCTAAATCCAGTGGTGCCTGTCAGCTTGGTGACTCACTCCTCTTAGTTCATTTTAATCTCCTTTCATATGGATGAAGTTTTACAGGATCATTACAGCATGCTCCTCTGCCTTTTCTCCTGCACCTCAGACTAAGTAGGCCAAGTAGAAGAGCCCCAGTGCTGGCACTGGCAGGGTTTGTGCTGCTGTGATAGCAGGCTTGAACAATTTACATATCCCCAGAGCTCAAACAAGAGGCACAGAGACCGGGGGAGCTCTCACTGATGCCACGCTGCTTGCCGTGCAGTAGGAGGGTTTAAGAAGGAATTATTCTGTTTTCTCTTTCCTTTTGCTTCCTTCCCTACAATGCTGAAGTCTGTAGAAATGGGAAGAATACTCACATTCCCATTTTAAGTAGTGCATTAAACAAAACCAAACCAGACACTCAAATCTAAGACTGAAGGGCTGGATACTGTGGGCTTTTATGTTCCTGCCCAAGCAGAATGACTGCACTTCCCCATGCCATGATTAACACTGCTCTGTCATTTATTTAAGGTGACCATAGCAGCCTGTTTTTTCATTAAGAGTTTAAAGTTTGATCTGTTTATCTTGTCATGTGTTTTGGCAGAGACTGGAACTCAATTTGGAGAGGCATTTCTATTCTACATTTCTATCAAGCACCTGCAGCTGCCTCAGTCTTGCAATGGGTTTGGATACTCAAACACAGGCATGTGAGCTCTGTGTGCAGGCAGACCTCCAAAATGCACAGGATTCCTTCAAACAAACCAACAACAAGGAGAAACCCCAACAAAAACCCCAAACCAAAATAAAAATACCCCCCCAAACTGAAAACAAACTAAACCCCCCCAAAAAACAAACCAAAACCCCCCCAGCAATGAAAGTTCATAGAAATTAAGGCACTTCTTTCAGGGCTGGAAGAGCTAAACCAAGGCCCATGCACAGCTACAGCTCAAGGGATGGTGGGATCCAAAATTTCCTCTGATGCTGAGTGAGATGCTTCGACATTTGGGGCCTTACACCTACAGAAGGGCAAACCTACAAGGGTGACACGAGCACAGTTCCCTTCTCATTCAACCAAAGGCACTGGGAGGGTAAAACTGAGTACCTGACATGCTGGGGCACAGCGTTTTCCAAGGCAAACTAAGGCTGGGCCAAGCACTCTGACATTTCTGAACATCCCTCCCACTCTCCAGCCTTACTCAGTGATCTGTATCTTACAGACAGCTACAGCAGGCAGGTCACTGCTGAACTGCAGAGATAAGAGCAGCATTTCTTCACAGAAAATTGGGGTATTTGGTTTTGCAAAAGATTATTTACAATACAGTTACTGTCTGACATTCAAATTCCAGTTTTGCTTTTTTACTCTCGTGCAATAAAAAACAACTTAAACTCTGAAAATGTCAGGTAATTGTCAGGCTATATTTAACTACCACGTGTCACTTCTAAGGAAACATCAATTTGAATAAACAGATGGTGTTGCTATGGGGTTGCCATCATAAGTAGAAGCACACATTTAACTCTGAAAATGGCAGATACAAAGGACATGAAAATTCTATGCAATACTGGGCATTTCTGGCAGCAAACCCATGGTTATACCAAACCTTTGTTTCATTCCCAGAGTCAGGAGCATAGTTTTACTGTCAGGGTCACTTGAGTCCTGAGAACCAAATAATTCATAATAATTATAATATTAATTCTCAAATAATGTCAGGATATTTGCATTCCTGTCTCCCTTGCTGCCTTCCATGAAACCCCTGGCAAAGAGAAGGTACCATTTTGGTAACTTCATCCAACCATTTCTGTAGCTGGGAGTCTGCTGGAAATAGATTGTCATGCTATTTCAGGAATGCCACCAGCCAGCTCATGGGCTTAGTCAGTGTTATCAAAATGTTAGTTAAACTGCTAGTATGCAATAAAGATTGGTTTTAAATGTCTCAAAAGAAAGAAATAGGTGGAGTATTCGGGGTCATGCAAAGAAATGCAAATGGGAGGACTGTGAAGGTGTTTATGATCCCTGAGAGTTCTTGTGTGAGGAGCTGAACTTCACTAACACTGGACACCCCGTGAGGAGAGAGGCACTCTCTTATTTCCAAGAATGGCTTCAAAACTGCAACAGCCAGACATTTCTCCAGGATTTTCATCTGCTTAATCACTCAAATAATACTTCAGATTCCAAATCAGTACCAGGAGGAATGAAAAGGCTATTGTGGACAGTATTTCATTAGCTGGTTATGTAAGTTAATTATCGCTCAAGAACACTGAATATCATTTGGACACTGTACTTGGGGATTCCTTTGAGGTTTCAAAAGTGGCTGCTTGGGAGATTTCATTTTGACCTTGCTCGTGTTTCCCTCATATACACGTAGGAAAATAACATCTGTAACCCACCAGTTCAGCAACACTCAAACCAACATTTCCACCAAACTAACTCTGATATGCAGAAAGGACTGTGATTATTTACCTCCGAATTTTTCAGTTCTTAACACGAGGATGGACCTGCAGGAAGAGGCTTCAGCTCCCTTGAGCCCTCCCCACCAACATGCTGCTCTACAGTCTAGGAGAGAATAACATGTGGCAAACAGGACAATTCCATTAGACATAATGGCCTCACCCCAGTTTAGTGTTGGAATCTCAGTGAACTTTGAGAGAAATAATAGCATTTTATTATGTACAACCACCACCAAGTCATCAGGAGCATGGAATTACTGAGCAAAACGAGAGCACTAAAGAAAACCATAACAAATTGAACTGAATTAAAAAAAGACAATGGAAGTGTTGATGGGAAAGACCTTCAAAGTGTGGTACAGTAAAATCAGAATGTGAAAGGTCAGGTATTACATTGGAGAGAGGTAAATGTGCTTTGTTAACAACACATGCCCACAGCAAGAAAACTTACCCACCTTTCTGTAGACACCCCACAAATCACTCTTCAGA
Organism: Campylorhamphus procurvoides; assembly: GCA_013396655.1. Lineage (NCBI taxonomy): Eukaryota > Metazoa > Chordata > Aves > Passeriformes > Dendrocolaptidae > Campylorhamphus > Campylorhamphus procurvoides. Next base: position 742,461 of record WBMV01009113.1, on the reverse strand, counting down.
AATGTGAATTCTGACCATTTTATTTCTGTTTAACAAGCCCGGTTTTGTTCTGAAGCCGGAGTTTCTATTCATCACAACCAGAAAATTTCTCTGTTTACTACACATGGTACCACAGATTAGATGTTTTTGTGTCCATCCCAAGTACCATAACCTTGGCAAGAGCCATTCCCACTTTCAGGGGTATTTCCTCTGTCAGGCACAGCTGTCGGATTCCCCCCACTTGTTCACCTGGGCTAGAAAGGATCACACCAAAACACTCCAATTCCCAAGCAGAAAGGACCTGGCTCAGACCTTGGCCCATCTGAGGTCCTGGGTGGGACAAACCCCCAGCCCCAGCTGCCACTCAGGTTTGTTTTGGGACCTCCTGTCACGCTGCTTGGTGGAACCACGAGCAGCCCTGTGGCCCTTCCTTCACAGGGAGATGTGCTGCCTTTTGTCTGCATTGCCCCTGGCAGTGATCCTAAAGCTTTTATACCTCAAGGATGATTAAAGGAACGTGAGCAGAAATTGCTGCCTGAAGGAGAACCTTCCTGCCAGACACAAAGCCAGCACTCCCTGTGCGAGTACCATTGCAGCATCTCTGGAAGCCACAGGGATCACAAGGAGATCAAGGAGCACAGTCACTGATTCCCATGGTATCTCTGTGTTTAGAAAGCAGATACCTTTCCAACGTGCTCCAGGTTATCAGTACTAACCAAAGATTGGCACCCATGACATTTGAGCCAAAAAATTAAGCGTGCACGCAGCTTCAGTCTACCTTCAAAAGCCAGACAGGAAATGATGAATAATCTGAATGACATGTTAGAGCTGTGATAATGGACTGTAAATAGCACCTTATTGTGGTGGTTATAAACTACCTTCCTGCATTCAGCCAAGGGTTGCTTTGTGAACAGTTTTTATAATTCTTTCAGCAAGGAAAGCAGCAGCACCCGAGAAAAAGCAGCTTAACTTCAGACGCCAAGTTAATGAATGCAAACAAATTGAGATTCCTCCCCACTCCTCTCAGAGGCAACACTTCCTGCTCTTGCAATTTTATCATGACTCTCACTATTTTTAGTGCTTTGCTGAGAGTCTCTGCTACTGGAATCACGTCTGAGACTCAGCATTCATTTTAAAAGAAAATATTTCCACTCCCCTGCATCGTGAGAAAAGCTGGAAAGTGTGAAATGAGTGCAGCCTACAGGCTAAGAAACTGGGAAGGATACAAGAACTTCAGGATGGGGTTGGTTTGGGTTTTAAAAAGGCTCCCAATGTCTAAGCTGATGCCCTGAGTGGCAGGAGCTGGTTCATGAGCTGGTTCCTCGTGGCTCAGTGTCCCTGGGCTTCTCTCCAGGGCAGATTGAGCCACATCAGCAGGTTTACATGGCAAAGCATGCCCTGCCACTGTCCCTGCTCCTTCTATGCAGTGCATATTCTTGCTCTTCAGAACACCAATCCAGCTCCGATTACAAGTCACATTTTTAAGGAGAACGTTTGACCTTTTGAACTAAGAATAAATATTACTTTGTGCACAAACCATTTTTGGTTTACAGAAAAATAATTTTCTGTTTCTTCTCTGAATGCAAACTCTTCTGCAAACTAAGAGTATTTCGCTTGAGAAAACTAAGAGTTATATTTTCTGAAAGAAGGATGTAAACACATGTTAAGAAGGAATATAATATCAGGCTTCCTTAGGGGAAAGAGGATGCCTTTACATTCGCCTTAACACAGCTACTTGCTTTTAATTATACATGCAGTTGGAACTGGAAATAGAAAGTTAAATAGATTATCTGCTTTTATCTTATATGATTGAGAGGCTTTTTTAAAAAAGCTGCCACTAGATGGTGTAAGAGCTTAAATAATTCATGACTGTGCAGCCCTTGCCTGGCCTGCCACAGCACTCAGCACCAGCAGGAGCCAGCACAGCACTGCCAAACCGAGCTCCTGGGAGCTGTGCTTGCCAAAAATGCTGTCCAAATGCTTTTGCCCCTACACGTAATAACTCACTCCCTTCTTTGGCATTTCTTTGAAACAGAAGGAAACATTTGCTCATCTGAGGGAGAACTGACCAGTAATTAACTCGCTCTGACAGACAAACACAGGTCCCTCCTCTGCTGGACACACGAGAGGAACTGGACCCACCCAAAAGCAAGTCTCAGCCTCCCTGCACCTCAGCTCTCACCTGGAAATAAAACTGTGCAGCTGCTTGTTATATCTGCAACCTCAGAGAGATGCTGAGAGGAAAAAGACATTTCAAAATGATGCCATATTCCAAACCTGCCAAGTATTTCCGTCCATGTGCAATGCAGAACAGTTTGGCCCTTGCTTTGCCCTGGCCTACAGTCCTCTTAAATGGGTACATTTGGATTAGTTTTAAAATGAGCCACAAGGACCTCCAGTAGACCCTTCCCTGCTACTGCAGAGGGTCAGACTGAGTTACTCAGGAGATGCTTTACTGTGCCCTCAGCTCCTCTTTCAGGGCCTACCCTTTCATCCCTTGAACTGAATGTATTACTGTGCAGCTAAAATGTTTAGTTATGCCTATACCAGTGGTGAAGAATGGCTGGATTTTTATTTTAGCAGTTTTGGTTAAACATTTAAGAAGAGTGCCAGGAACTATTCATTACAAATCAAGTTAAACTGATTAGTAAAACCAAATGTCTTTTCCAGTTCCAGATGCACAGCATGGCAAGATCTGAGTTTCCTTTGTCCACAACCAGCAGAACCAGAAGCCTGAAGTGTATGTTACTCAAGAAACATGTTTTAATGATCATCAGCAAACAGATCATAACCAAGTTATGAGTAATATGCATTGAAGCCTATAAGAAAAAGGAAAGTGTTGGTTGGGTAACATTGGAAGTCAGTCATGTAGACAAGGTAAACTCCCCAACAGCTTGTGGACGTCAAAGAGACGATATAATTAAGCAGGTATGTGAGATAACACACAGAAAGCACACACCTTCCTTTCACAGGGAAGAAACCTCCACCCAGCCACAGCCACTCGCCACGTGAACCTTAGAAAAACCCACAAAAAACCACCACCAAAGAAAAAAAAAAGCTGCTGGGTAACAGGAACAGCTCTGGAACAGAGCAGGAACTGCAGCCGGAACTGGGAGCAGCCCCTGCAGCTCCAGCTGGGAAGAGGAACACGGGGTGGGACCCAGGTCAGCAACACAAAGGGGGCTGTGACCCAGACATCAAGAACCAAGACCTGCAAACAAAACTGGGAAGGCTCTTCCCACTCTGGGTATGGTCGTGGGACAGAATTCCCCCAGGAAATGACAGGATGTGCAGCTTTCTTTATAGGACAGAACACTTCTTGGATATATTTTATACATTTAACTGTTATGCCTTTCACTATTCTGAACACATTATTCTGCTTTAAAAAAAAATAAAAATCACTCATCAAGTCTGTAACCCTTTCCCAGACTGACAAAGAGAAATGGAACTGAAAACCTCAGAAAGGTACAACAGGGTTTATTGGGAATTAAACTGCCCCAAAGGGGTACCACTGTGCCCTTTTCCCCCTGCACTCCACTGAACAGAGGTGTGGAGTAAATGTGTCAGCAATATAAACAGCAAACATGAATGTGGCTGCTAAGAGATAGAATGGAAGTGCAACAGTAATTCAATAATTGCTTCATTAATGTTGGGAGAAAATAAGAAACAATAATTCACTTCTAGTCAATTCCTTTTTCATACACCACATAAATTCTTCATACAATGGAGTAATGCAGCTGTAGAGTTACCAAACAGCTTCACTGTATAAAGTTCAGAAACAGTGATGGAGCCTCTTTTAGTTGATACTATTCCTATGGGAAATAGAAGAGAATGTTCTTTTTCTATAAGGATGGGCAGAAAACAACACAAATATTGAGGGCACATCTTCACTCCAATGCCTACCCCAGCACAGGTTGGGACCTGTGTCACCACGAATGGCCTGTGTCACCATATCAGAAGAGCTGCTGGCCAGTACCTGCACTGAGGCACTTTATCCTGAAATGAACTATTATGGCACCTCCTCGAGTCCCATAAGGAGAGCTGTCTCACCACATACTTCTCTGCTGACAAAATTCTGTTTACAGCAGGGGTTTCCTAGGACAGGTATTTTGCCAGGCCAAGCCTAAACTTAAATTCCCACAATGCTACTACCCACTGTGGTTATTGAAGTGTCACCTTCAATATCTTCACCCCAAGCTATTCATAAGACACCTGCTTAGCTCAGCACTCTTCTTGTTCTCTGGGGTGGAAGATGAAGCCATTTCAGCAGGATCTGTCCTTTGTAAGGTGGTAGATACATCTAAACTGGGTGAGAATCCTGCTCTACTTACTCCCTTTCCCAATAAAGCTCCTCCACTTGGCTGTGAGTTTGGGCTCCATCTCCCTGTTCTGCACACCTGGCAATGCATCCTTACTGCAGGCAGGGCCAGTGCCCAGAGCAGGAGACCAGCTGAAGGAAACAAGGCACAGGGGACTCCAGCTAACCCAGCCCAGCTACCCCTGCCCTCTGCTGTGGGACAGGTCCCCCTGCTGCCCTGGGGGCTCCTGGCAGCTCCCTGCTGAGGCCAGGCTGGCAGCTCCATGCTCAGCCTGCCACTGACAGAACTGGAGCTGGATTGTCCCACCACAGGCAGGGTGACACTTGTGGATGGCCATTGTGGCCAGCAGCAGGGACACAGGTGTCACCCAGCCTTGCTGCCTGAGAGATGCTCTATCAGGATCATTTCATGAGCCACAGCCCAGGCCAGCCCACAGGGAATTACACAGAGCACAGTGAAGCAAATAGAGGGCAGACACTGTGGCTCTTGTGCTGTTGCTGCATCCTCCCATCCTCACAACATGTGACAGCAGGAAAACCAGCTGGCAGCTTCGTCCCACGTATACCACTCTGGAGGAATCTGCTGGCTGATAAGCAGCTGTCACAAAAGCAAACAAGGAAATGCCAGACAAGAGACACGATTGCCATGGGAGGATGTTCTTTGGAAAGAATGGAGAGGGATCTGTGCTCCCAAGTAAGGAGGGAGAGGAGAGGAAATGGCCCCAAGTTGCATCAGGGAAGGCTTAAACTGGGACAACCAGAAGGGTTGTCAAGCCCTGAAACACACACTGGCCAGGAAAGGGGTTGAGTCACCACCCCTGGGGACACTGAAGAGACCAGATGTGTGCACTGAAAATGTAGATGTGGCACCTGGGGACACAGTTTGGTGGTGGACTGAGCAAGGCTGGGGTAACAGTTGGACTCAATGACCTTAAAGATCTCTTCCAACCTAAAAATTCTATGGCTCTGTAGCAAAGACTGGAGGGGGTTCTGCAGGAGGCAGAGAATCTGAAAGCTTATATTGTACATCTAGTGTTCTAAGCTCATAAGTCCTAGTCAGGAAGATACTAATTGCATGTTTTTCAGCAGATCTCATCAATTTGCAGAGTTAATCCCTTTGGGTGCCCAGGAATATTCATGAGCCAAAATGCCAGTCTAAAGGAGGAAGATTATTTTAACAGGTAAGGCTTTGGTATTCACGTGGCACCTCATACTGTAAAAGGGATTACACAGTAAAAATATTGAACTTCAGAAAAGCCCTGTGAGACATGGAAGACTAGTTCCACAAAAGGAGTACAAAAATCAAGTATCTAACAATTACATTACATTGCTTTTCACCATGGCTAACTAATCTGCCACTAAAAATGAAAATTAATCTTATTTGCCAAAGTCCCAGGCTTGGGACTTGTCTTTTCTGGGGAAGAAACTGTCTCTTTTCTTTTTGCTTACCTTGTCTCTTTATTCTTAGAGAAAGTAATAGCACTGGAGGAATACTGAAATATATGCACAGATTCTATCCAAACTGCACCTTTGCTCAAATATTAGCTTCCAGATCAGTGTCCTGTGAGGTGTGGAGGGTGTCTGATTGAAAGGTGGCATGGCCAAAATACAGATCAGTAACTGGGATAAAGCAAGATTAGCCAACATGGCTATAAAAATAATCAGAAAAGCATTTTCTCTATTAACTGAAGAATATACAACTTTTAGACTGTTCAGAAGTTCAGAATTCAGCCCAGATAATGTGCACACTTGTGTTTTATTGGTCATAAAGTGGACTTGTATCTGTTAACTAAATAGACATAAGGAGAGGCAACTGAAGGGCTTCCCTTACCTCTCACAGATGCAGACTTTTTTCTTTTTAAGCCACAAGTTTTCTATTTTCTAATAAAAACACCACCACATATAAAAAAAAGACAAAGAACTGAAAGAATGCATATTCTATCTGGCAAATAACTTCATTTTAATTATTCTAATAACTTGAAAAGAAAGGTTTTTCCAAGTATAGGCATGAACTGGTGAGTTTATATGAAGAAGCATTTTTAGTGCATTCCTTTCTGGAGCTTAGTTAAATACTTGTGAGAGAAAGCATGAGGGATGCCAAGAAAACACAGCCTGATGTCCCTGTCATCGGGTCTGTTCCATCCAGGTGAGTGGGTGCTGAAAGCCAGGCCATTCTCTGGGAAAGAGTCATTAAGTTACTCTTGCATTACCAGGCAGGCACTTGCCCAAGGACATCGTATTCATGTATTTGAAAAGCATAAAACCTGTTCTGGAGTAATTTATGATTCTGCAAGGTGGCAAAAACTTTGTCTACTCATTTTATAAAATGAACTGGAAATCTGCAAGAGAAAAGACACCTGCTGTTGCTTGAACAACACATATACAGCAAACAGTAGTTTTCACTTGAAAAGAAAAAGTTAGATTACTTTGTGATTTGATCAAAAAACAGTTTTGCACAAAGCAAATAAATCCACCCAGAACCTGTAATGTTTCAGAAGGGTTTTGTCACAAAGTTGTTCTTCCTTTCTAACCAGCAGTACTGGTCTTGGTGATTATTTTGATCAGGTTTATTTTTTTTCCCCCTTTAGAAAAACTTCCCCTTTCCTTTGTTTCCAACAGACCTGACCTATGAACTCCAGATTAACAGCAAGCTTGAGTGCTGTGTCTCAGCAGGACAGAGCTGGGCAGACAGGAGGGTGTGCACACAGGAAACACTCCTGTGTAGCTGAGGGAGAACATTGAAGGAGATACACAGAGAGCACTGAAGGGAACAGCAGTGTGCCAGAACTTCAGTGTCAGAGGCAGGGGCTCATTCAAACCTTCACTGAGAGCCACAGCAGATTTGGTTACTGTGGATGGAAGGTCTCTCTCCTAATGCTTTTGTCCTGATTCTCATCAACAGCACAGTGGAAACCACTGACAAGCTATGAAGGAACACAGGGAATAATGAAATTATATTTAACTAAGGCACACAGAGTTTTATCATCCCGAAAGAGTGTAATACTATTGACTAGCACATCTGACAGTGCTCAGAAGAGGCATATTACCTTTACATGTACACATATAAAAATTATTTACTGGAAGTCCAGAATTAGCAGCTGGCCGAACGTCCCACACTCATTACTTGAATCATCTGCTGGAAACAATGGAAAAATTGCAAGTACAGTTGAACTCTTCACCTACAATTGAGGAACAGGACTAGCTGGTGGAATGGAGCCAGTTCCCTGAGCTGTAAAGTAACTTCAGTTTAGTCAGAAACCTGAGCTGAGAGTGGAGCAGGACTGGTGGCAGAGCCTGCAGGACATACTGGATTGGCCAGCTCCTTTAACTCAGCTGGCAGACAGAGGCTGCTGATGGTACAGCCACAAAGTTGGAAATGCTGCATCTGCTTCAAATGGCTCTGTGTCTAATTTAGTCCCACTATCTCACCCATTCACTTGGTGTGGAGGGTTGCAGAGATATCCACCAGCACTGGACTCTGCCAGTTTGTCATGAATTCTGCAACTAAAAAGAAAAAGCAAACAATGCTAAGATGACTCAGAAATACACAGGATTTTTTTATAAGTATGACATACTTCAGGTGTACATTCTTGGGTGATTTGAAAACCAAAGATTTTGGGGTTGTTTGGTGGGTTTTTTCCTTGAAGATTTATATCCTCCCTTCAGCTTTACTTACCTCACACCAAAAGTGCCAGAGAAACAGGCGTGAAGTGGGCCATGTGTACTTTGCAGGTATTATTTATATCTGCATTTGGAACTTGGCACTCCATCTGGAACTCTTTTGACTGTATCTGCAGTGTTAAACAGGTGCAAAAAATTAATAGCAAACCAAACTGATACAGATAAACCCCAATTAATCACTAATGGAAGCACAACTGGAAGCCAAAGAGTTGGACAAACAATTTATATCAATTCTCTTATGAAGGAAGGAAAGAAAAATGGACTCCTGCCATCAGCCTTGGAAAGGAAATCTCTTGTTCAGTCTTACTGAGAACACTCTATGGATTCCTGACTATTCAGTATTTCTTCTGGGCTATTTCTACCTTGTTTCAAAAAAGAACTTTTATAACCCCACACACAGCTCACCATGGCTGTTCTGGAGGTAACAGAGCCATGAAATGGTTTGGGTTTGAAGGGACCTTGAAGATCATCTCCTTCTAACCTCCTGCCCTCGAGGGGATGGAACTAAACAACTAATACCTGCTCAGCTCTCCCCATGCAGCACTATTGCCTTCCTCTCATGTCTCTTCTCTAATTAATGCCTTTCCTTATCTTAATTTAGGTGTAATCCTTGAATTTCACTCCTGTTATATACTTACATTTCCCTGTTCCTTCAAAAGACAAGAGTCACTAATATCCAGTGAAAACTCTCACACCTCTGGCTGTTAATAGATGAACAGAAATTAAAGAAGAGAGCACACATGTCCACTGATCTTTGTTCTTCCAGGTGAGAGCACTCATTAGTGGCTTGTTTGCCCATGAAAACCCTGCTATCAGTCCCAGGGGTAAGCTGAAGTCTAACTCACAAATAGGGGGCAGGAGGGTGCACACACAGCATGTCAGAAGTGATACCTGACAGCAAGTCCCTTATTCCTTTCCAACTCTGTCCAGAGAGATTCCCTTCCCAACAGCTCCATTGCTTGGGGCACATTGGCCATAGTCCTTTGGGGGTTTTTTGCAGTCACTAATGCAAGTTTTCTCCCTCCCTGCTGGCCTAGAAACTAAGCTCTGTCTCCTCTGTGAAAGGACACGGCGCTCTCAAGTGTCATCAGCAGGTGACAGACTCCAAGCCAAGGAAATACAACATTCCATATCATGCTCAGCTGTGAAACTGCACACCAGCCTGGCCATCTCCTGTGGGCATTCCCTCCCACCCTGCCCAGCATTCAGAACTTGTAAAACATTAGAAATACGGCAATCACAAATGAGAAGGTGCATCACCATCACCTGTTGTTCTCTACCAGTCTGAGCTGAGAACACACACCCAAAACCCATCCAATTCCTTGAAGCCCAGAGGTGCCATCACAAACCTTTCCACCCAGGCACACAAACCCTTTCCTGAACCCAGGATGTGGGTCTGTTCCATTTTTATCTCTTACTGACAAGCGTTTGCTTTGCCATCACCTCTGGTCACTGCTGGTACTTCAAGAAAGAGCAGAGTCAGCTCTCACTCACTGATAAAAACCGACACTGGAGTTTCTATGAGAGTCCAATGGATTTTCAACACGCTTCAGGAAATGAAGCAATGGCAAAACCACCCAGGTGTAAAGATCATAGTTCATATTCCCTTGTGTGTGAAGGAGTTTCCTCTTCTTTGGTGAGGAGAATTTCTGCACTTGAAATGCAGAACAGGGCAGGCTTTTTGCTGTGTTATTTCCAAATAGTTTCTAGATCACGAACCATAACCTTCCCGAAATAAAAGAACATTAGTACCCTTAAAGAACACATTGTTTCAGTATGTGAGCTATTGTTTGTTAAAATATACCTTTACAAAGTGTGGAAGGGTTTTTTTGTGTTCTTTTTATAGCTTTGTTTTTTGTAAGGCTAACTGGGAAGGAGGGGAGGGAAGAACAGTTCCAACTTACCACCTTGGCTGAACTCAGCCTTTGCAGCCCAAGAACTGCTCCACAATTAGTCAAACACACATTCTCAAACATCCTAATTTTAAAATGCACTTAAACATGACAAAATCTTTCCAGCCTTAACTGCTTCACATCTACACCTCAGGAATCTGGTATGGTTTTACTGACAATTCCAGCATTTCTTCTCTGAAACAACCTGCAAAATTTCATCTCAGATGTGACACAAAAACACACTTAGCTCAGTGAACTCATATGAATTAATCTTTAACTGAAATGTATTTTACAGTACCATGACACTCTCCTGAAAGCTGCCTAATAACTAGAGAGGCAAATATGTATTCAAATGCATATTTTAACTTCGTAACCTTGAAGACATTGACTCTGACTCTCAATTGACATGACAGAGTCCAGAGATCAACTGATTAACAGCTACTCATGTCAACAGTACAGTTGATTTAAAAAGGTGGGTGAAATGACCTGGAAATGCTATTTATTGCTGGCATTAAACAATATTAAAGCAATCTAAGAACCAGCCGATTGGCTAATCACTGAAAGCCATTCAGTTATATGGACTATTCAAACGAGAAAAGTTAAGACACTATACATTGGCCAACTAATGACAGAGCCAATTTGAACTCAGAGATCCAGCTATAAACCACTGAAATTATCCCTATTTGAAATAAAACACTAATCAGCTTTACTGTTCTTCCTCTTTATCTGACTTCAGTGAAAAAGAGTCCTTCAGTTCACACCCCTCCATTCAGATTTATTGTCCCTGCCTTATAAATTGGGCTCCTAACAACAACACTGCTGAACACAGAGGTGGCAAAACTCACTTTGTTCAAATTTAAAACTGAAAATCACACGAAGAGAGGGGCATGTCAGTTTCCTATCCTTTTAAGAATGAACTGCTACTCTGCTTACCACTGCTGAATCTGTAATTAAGGTGTTTTACAATAAACCTACAGTTTGGTCCTCTTGCAAGGTGAAGCATTTGCCTAAAACAAGAGCCAAAATCACGGAGAATGGCATTTTGTTACAAGCAGAAATTACACATCAGAACGTTAGAAGCAGTGGGGGAGCGAGTTGTGTGCTTTTTGTGTTGTGGGTTTTTTAATAAGTTTACCAAGTAAAAATACATATGTTAATCTTTGTTTTATGAGTGAGAAAATACTGATATCCATCACTCCCATAAACTACTTTGTTCATAGAGACATGGTCAGCCATGCCCATCTGCTCACACTGACAAACACAACCTCAGTCACCTGAATCAACAGGGGAACAGTAAATGCTCCTCAAAACCAGTTCCATCTCGGCCCCTTCTGCAGGGGCAGGACACACAATCCCATAATAGATGTCCAAAGAAAGATGGAAGTGCTGGCTGCCTCATTAACTCGTACAGAACTGTTCCAGAATGCAGGTACACAGATTTGGGCACTTGTTCTCAGGTGGATTCTCAAATACCTTAAAGGTTTCAGACCTCAGTTGCTCACCTGCTGTACAGAAAGCTTCTCCTTTGCTCCTCTGCTGCCTCTATCCCTGCAGGTAGCTCAGAACAGCAGGGAACAATGTCCACAGACAGACAAATGCTGTGGAGACATGGAGAGAACAAAATAATAACCAGCAAAAACCTTCAGCAGCCAATATTTCTTCTAGCTTTGCCTAAGGAACCAAAAATGTCAGGTCTAGAGGAGGATTTTAAAGGGTGCAAAATAGGAAGCAAATAAATCACCAGAAATAAGGAAAAAGTAGTAAAACACTCCCCCACAATTGCATTTTTCCCTATGAAGTAGTGAAACTGCTGTGAAATAGTTGGGTTTCTTTGCAGACCAGCAGCCAAACCAAGGACAGCCCAGGGCAGGAATCTCAGGCAGGAGTGAAGAGCCAACAGCCACAGTTCTGGGATAACAATCCCCCTTCCCCTGCTGAGCCCTCGGGTGGCTTTGCTTAGCATGGATTCTGTGGGTGTGAAGGTGGAAGTTCTGTGTGTGACTCACACAAGCACTGAGGGAACATTGCCTGGCCTCAGGAAGCCCAGCACACACCTACCCAGCAATTGGATAAACTCCCTGGCCAAAGGAGTCTTCTCCAGCTGTGGGACATTGCAAGGCAAGCAGCCTCACTGCAGGGGTGAACAGGCTCAGAGGTGGTTCTGGGACACACAGAATAAACTGCATTATTCTCCAAGAGGTTGTGGACACGAGTCACGGGTTTGCCTTCACTCTGGGCATGTCTTTGGGTGTCAGGGCAGACTCTTTGCCTGCCACCAAATCAAACTAACATGATAAACTAAGAACAGTTCTACCAAACAAGAGGAACACCTAAAGCTCAGAATATTATTTAGCTGAAAACAAGGCAAGGAACAAAACGAAGGTGCTTCTAAGGGTATTTTTTATTCAGACAGGAACCTCTCTTAGAAACATTTCCCAGCTCAGCAAATGAGGTGTGTGGGGTGGAGTTTCTCTTCAAAAAGTCCTTTACCTCTTAAGAAATTATCTCTTTGGTAGGTTAGTTCTCACAGGTTCTTCATTGTGAGAAATGTACAAAATTAAATTCATTCTTTTTGCTTCCTTATTCCTACAGCCTCAACTCCTCTATCATCTATCCAAAAGAGTTTTGTTTGCTGTTTTGTTTCTATTTCCCATGCTGTATGAAACAAGCCTTTCCTAGAAACAATGAGGCATGAGCTAATGTATTTATTATCCCCAGTAAAACTGTGTTTTCTTTGTGTGACATCCTTCAAGAAGCAGCAGGTTATTTTCTTCCCCCAGGACACAGCCCAGTTTCCAGTGTTGGGCACCACAGTCAGAAACAGTGTCAGTTTTAGGACTGGTTTAAAGGAAATTTTTTAAACACCTTTACCATCATCATCATCCCAGTTTGCCTGTCTCTTCAGCAACCTGCATAAGGTGAGTAATGCTTTTTCCCCCTTTTTTGCTTTATTATATAAAATGTAACTGAGGAAACTTGTTAGACCTTATGAGCAGAGTTCAGCTGTTGTGTAAAATACCACGTAACAAATATGATCCTATAGACTATATGTCAATTATGATCATCTGCTCCAGCTTTGTCCCAAGCCATGCTCACTGTTATTCTCCTCAGTCCAGCCATTTGGATAAAAAAAGGGAAATCCTTGGATTTTTTGGATAAAAGCAGAAATCCTTCTCTCCTTCAGTGCCACAGAGTGCAGGAACAGCAGAGCAATGAGCCTGCACCTGGAAGGGAAGGGCATCCATAGGGACAGAACAGGGGCTGCATCCCACAACAATCCCTGCTTTGGCTCTTTGGCTCCCTGTGCTGCCTTCTCGTGTGCTGAGTCACGTTCTGGCAGTGACAAACCCTGAGCTGTGGCACACAGTGACACCCTGAGCTGTGGCACAGAGTGACAGTGACAAACCCTGAGCTGTGGCACACAGTGACACCCTGAGCTGTGGCACACAGTGACAAACCCTGAGCTGTGGCACACAGTGACAGTGACAAACCCTGAGCTGTGGCACACAGTGACACCCTGAGCTGTGGCACACAGTGACAAACCCTGAGCTGTGGCACACAGTGACAAACCCTGAGCTGTGGCACACAGAGACACCCTGAGCTGTGGCACACAGCGACAAACCCTGAGCAG
>WBMV01009113.1:691321-711341 GCA_013396655.1 Campylorhamphus procurvoides | reverse complement strand
CAGAAGTGCAGTAAGTCGATTACAACATTCCAGATTCATCTGGCTGCTCGTTTACTGGGCCACACAACAGGAGATTATGCCTTTTACGTGAGGCATTTCCTTCATCCAGGACGCAAAGAAAAAGGCATCTCAAGCGAATGGAGGCCCAAAAGCTTTAGATTTCCATCAGTAAGCCTTCCCAGCCCTGGCCCCACGCACCTGGATGAGCTCGTCCAGGCTCTCCTGCAGGCTGTTGCCCAGCGTGGTGTTCCTGTACAGCTGGTAGGCCATGCTGGCTCCGGCCCGGCCGCGCTGCCCTGGTGACACTGCAAGGGACAGCAAAGGCAGGGGAAACCTCGGCTGGGGCCGGGCCTGCCCCGGGCACCGCACACAGGGCCGAGAGCTCCAAACAGGGGGGCGCGGGACCGCACACAGGGGTGAGAGCTCTAAACAGGGGGGCACGGGACTGCAGAGAGGGGTGAGAGCCCTAAGAGAGCGGTGAGGGACCGCACAGAGGGGTGAGAGCTCCAAACAGGGGGGCGAAGGACTGCAGAGAGGGGTGAGAGCCCTAAGAGAGCGGTGAGGGACCGCACAGAGGGGTGAATGCTCTAAAGAGAGGGGTGAGGGACCGCACAGAGGGGCGAGCGCTCTACACGAGGGGCTGCGCAGGGCGGCGCAAACACCGCCNGACAGACAGACACTCCAATACAACACCCAGACCTCGGCCAAAGAGGTTTATTGGATACAGATGGGGTTTTTCCCCCATTAAAATACATCCCGTAAGTAACAACCGCTGGCACATTCGTGTTACCCCACGACAACTTGGCACACAGAAAACAAGCAGCTTCTTTAAAAAGCAAGGATCGCAATATTCGTAAGAGGTAGGTGAAGAGTCTTGTACTTATATTTTTTATATTAAAAGGGCAAAGGAAAATAGTCACATCTGTGAAGAATATCACCAGCCACATGAATCCAGTTATGTTATCCATGATTCCCCATCTCTGCTCCTGTGTGATTCCTGCAGCTTCCTTGTGGGAAACACTGCACAGTTCTCCTGTCACACAGACTGAGGTTACAGATACTGATTGACAATGAAATCCTGCTGTTGCAACCCTTTATCTACCATTCCACCCTTACAGCACCCTACTGCTCAGACCTGTCTTGTTAGTTAAAAGGGTTTGTTCAGACACTGAGTAAGAAACACCACAGAACTCAGAGCCACTGGGAACATGANAGGGGCCCGGCCCGGCCGTGTCCGCCCCGCTCGGCCCCGGGCCCGCTCCGGGCTCACCGGGAATCCCGGGGCATCCCAGCCAGGGCCAGCCCGAACATGAGGGAGCCCCGGGCAGTCCCGCTGANCATCTCTGCTCCTGTGTGATTCCTGCAGCTTCCTTGTGGGAAACACTGCACAGTTCTCCTGTCACACAGACTGAGGTTACAGATACTGATTGACAATGAAATCCTGCTGTTGCAACCCTTTATCTACCATTCCACCCTTACAGCACCCTACTGCTCAGACCTGTCTTGTTAGTTAAAAGGGTTTGTTCAGACACTGAGTAAGAAACACCACAGAACTCAGAGCCACTGGGAACATGAGCATCTGTGCTCCACGAATTCCTGTTTGTGATTATTAACTTGGAATTCCATGTCATAAATACAAACTATCTGCTGAGCAAGCTAGAGCAAGGAGCATGACAAGAGGGGGACTTCTGGAAAACACTCCAGCAGCTTCTCCTCAGATAATTTTCAATATTAAAAAAGTCCATTAATTTTAAATCAGAGGAACCTGGGCAGTCCACATTGCAAAACTGAAAAAAGATCTAGTTGAGCAGAGAACAGCTTTAATTTCAGTGATCTGGGTCATGCCTGAAGGGAATGAGGACAAACTAACACAACTGCACCCTCTTCTCTTCACAAATGCCCTTTTTTCCTGTTAGCTAAATTCAGGGAACAAGATGTGATCCAGGGAACAGTGTAGTTCAGCTTAGATTTCTGAGGGTAGGAAAGCTGCAGGATAGGTCTTTCAGAATACAAACACTTAAATAGTCCTTACACTTCAGAGTGCTACTCTGAGTAAAACCAGGTGTTCTTAAAAAGTATAATTAAAGCACTTATTTCAAGCATCTCCAACAACCAGTTGGTGAAACAAATCCTCTAGGGAATGACCTGCATTCACAAGGACTGAGTAAAAATTTTCACTGAAAGCTTTGTAAGGCACACCAGCTGTTACCCCTCTCCTCTGTTCCTCAAAAGAGGCTTTTCTGAGGGAGACTGGAATGTCTTGAGAATTAAAGTCATCTCAAAAACAATAGGTCTTGAGAAGACATGAATTTAAGCCACTTTTCTAGATAGTAAATATTGTAGAAATCCATAGGATACACCAACAAAACTTTAACACTGAAAGAAATGCACTTTTTATCAAGAAACGAAACTACTTTGTCACAGATTTAGAAAGTGCCCATTCTGATGTTCATGCCCTTTCCATGATTTTCAGTTAAGCACAGATCCCTCAGTAGGTGGCATCAGTGAAGGTGACAGGAGACACCAATGCCATCCTCTCCTCCCCAGGACACACTCCGAGGCCATTTCACAAAAGGTTCCATTACCACCACACCTAATGTAATCCTGAACTCTGGCACAAATGAACTGCTGAAAGCTTTGAAACTCTCATTAGAGCATTTCAGTGCATGATGCAACAGATCTGCTGAAAGATGCTACCAAATACAGGCTAATCCCAGTCATGTGCACTTGAGTGTAACTACTGTCTCTCAGTACAGTTCCTTGCAGCAATTAGTGCTATGCTTGTTCACTGAAAACAAAGGAAAAATATGATAAACTGCATTGTTATGAACACAGTTACATGTTATTCTAACTACTTCTATGCTTTTTGGAATAAAAATTCTCCCTTTCAACATGCCAGAACCCCAAAGGCTTCAATCTGTTTCAGCACTAAATCCTTACAGATCCCTTTCCATTACCTTCCAACAGAACTTGGCTCTGCCATCCTACACAGAACATCAACAACATTCAATCTAGAGTCTACTCACATCAGTTTTTAATGACACTTTCTCCAAAATCCCTTTGCCACTTCTGAGCACTCCCCCTGCTGCAGAAATCATTTTACTAAACATCCCACCCACTGAGAGCCCACTGGCCCAACTTCTCTGTGCCAGCTGCATGCAGCAATAACGAGATAGGCAATGATTTATTACTGTGCACATATATATAAACCTCCAAAGCAAAGGCAAATTAGTGACTCATGAAATTATCTTTTCTGATCAGGGCTTACTGAAGTTTAGCAACATGAGTCTTACTTTTAGAAGGAAGTGCCACTGAAAGGTGAATTCCCTACAACACTGTATCTTATCACAAAGTTTATTCAAGTTTTGAAACAATTTTTATTAAAGTATGACATTCCAACTTTTCATGTTCTTAAATATTAAAATATATTACATTATATTATGGATTTCAAAAAAAAGATAAGTTTGACAAAACATTACTCATAACTTTGGGACCACTTTGCTTTTTGTAAACATCCACCTCACCATTAAATGATGAGCTGCAAGAAGTCAGAGGGGAATAATTCTTTAGTATACTTTTTTCTCAAGCTGCATATCTTTAGGGACAGAAGAATTGCTGTGCTGTATGTCCATTCACAACAGCTTTTACTAGAGAAGTAAACCATTTGGTAAGCACATACATGTCTCCAAAAGAAATCAGATTACTGCAGCATGAAAGTGTAGAATCACTTGGCCACCAGGAAACACAACAACAATCCCATCATTTGGTAAATGAGGCATATATAGAGGACTGGCCACTCTGCACTGCACTATGCACACAGCAAGCAGCAGGACATAGAGAACTACAATCCCTCCACTAAGAACATGCCTTTACTGAGAATAAACCTTTTTCCAATTAGGAAACAAACAGAAATGAGGTCATCAGAATGCTTACTGTTTTAGCTTAGGACCCACACAACGCCAGGAAAAACCAGGTTTGCATGTACCTCCACACCACACTGTCACAAAGGGTCAGAAGTTAACAGGCTGCAAGTGTCCAAGTTACTACTTGAATTTATGTTAATCTGGGTCAACATGGAATTGAAGCAGGAGATAAAAGAGCCCCTTCAGAACAAGATCCAAACCTGAGGAATGGATGCAAGACACCTTGACATTAGCATTGCCTGCTGTACAAGTACATCCTGCTGATTAGTCTTTTGAAGCTACTGGAACAAAAGTACTTAAATCTGGAGATGAACATCTCTGAACTGAGACTTAACCCTCCAGAGACACGGGCACTCTGCCCTCATCTGACACCAGCATGCCCTCAGAGTCTACATATGTATCATTAGACAGCAGATTAGTTGGTAATTGGTAAGGCTTGACCATGGAACTCTCTCTTGACTGCTGTTTATCAGTATCTGGTATTAATCTCGTTGAACACAACCGTATTTTTTTAATAAGGTAACTGAGTAACATTAACTTGAAATATAATTGAGAAGTGATATTTTTTGGCAGTAAGACAATTGTGAGCACAATAAACATCAAAAGCAAAGGTTTAATATATTTGCTACAACATTGTATTGCTCAACTCCTGAATGAATGTATTTGCATGCACCTGTCCTTACAGGGAAATTGCAGTGTTTTTCAAAAGATGTTACAAAATTTTACAACTTACCAACCAGTGCATTATGATTGCCTCAGCAAACCTATAAACAGTAGTTATGTGTCCAAGAACACCTCTCACAGACACAGGTTTACTACCATTGTGGAGCAGGAAAAAGCCTCTAACCTTTAAAACACTTTTAAAAAAGTAATGTTGGTATCATGTGCCAAACTAAGAGCTTTAGAAACAGGAGCTTCGTCTCCAAGGGTGACACAGGGAGCATAAGACTCCCAATACTTCTGCCAAAAGATGGTGTTATGGCTGGGATAACTGTGTAACTCCCAAGTTCTACTGAGTATGCCCAGATTTCCTACTACTGACAACCAAGATTCATCCAGGAAGAACTGAAATGAACTCGTTTCCTGGTAGTAGCTGAGACAGTCTTGAAGCAGAACCTGAATTCACAACTTCAGCTGAAAAAGGTCTCATTTTATTAGCAACTCAAACAGTTCAGCTGCTGTTGTGGCTTAGGCTTGGGCCTTTGGCAGTTGTGCACCCTGAACAATGGACTGAGAGACTCCCAAGTTGAAGCTCACTCTAGTGAGGCAAAGGAGTGAGCCTGTGATAGGTATGTGAGCAAAAATAAAGGTCTCTACACTTGTGAAAGGCTTTATGTGATTGTTAATATCCAAACAACTTTCTGCAACAATGAAGAAATGCACTTGACCATTTACAGCAAAACAGGTTTATACAATAACAACAAGTAACTTATGGCCTTGTCTACCTGCAAATGAATTCCTTCAGCAGGTACACACAATATATTGCTCAGTCATAAAAATATATATTATCTCTTTCCTTTAACATTTAGGTATATAAATATTTTACTGAAGAACATGCATCATTTAGATAAACAATTGCAAGAACATCCTCTGAAAAACATAGAGTTCTTTGACATTTAGCAGTATAAAAGGATTACATGAACAGCTACTGAAGTCAAGACAAACCAATACAGCAGTAAGCAGCTCTCTGTGCTAGTCCAAAGCACCTTCTGCAACAGGTTATACAATACATACACATAGAGACACGAGCAACTGGAGCAGGAACAGCAGCATTCCATCTGCATATTCTTCAGGCTCCTTTGGACTCCAAACTTACTGTTCACTTTTCTGCTCCTGTTTTCCATTCAGCTCCTGATCAACTCTGCTCAGCAAAGAAAACAGGAACATTAAAACTATGTTAACACAGTTTGATAGCTCATATAGTAAGAAAAAAACCTATTAGTCGTAAGAGGAAAACACAAAGCTTTCACATGGGAAAAGTTTTAGTAATTAAATATTAAATTAAGGTTTTTATTTAATGCAGTTAAAACACTGTTGAGGTTTCTTTAAATATCTATTTTCCTATCTCCCCCTAAAAATTAATTAATTAAAATTGTTAGAAAATCATTTAAATAACTATAGCACTTGAGAGGAAGCATTTAAAAAGTGCAAGTGAAGTTTGACTAGAGAAGAGAAAAGCAGGTCCCGTGCTTTTAGTAAAAAATGCAAGCAGGACCATAAGCTTACAGATAACACAACAATACTGGCAAGCACTGCCCCTTTGGTGAATTCACATGCTGCTGAATTAGCACTGAATTACCTTTAACGTTAGGGTAATTAAGCCAAGAAAGTGTCAACAAAAGTCAAGAGGCTCCTTAACTGTAATATATTTCCTACTAAGTTCTAAGATGCTTGGAATTACCCAGGAAAAATTCACCATCATGCTGATAAAAGTGGGGTTTACTTTATGTCTTACTTTTTAACATCTATCTTGGGAATAGCAAACAAAATGCTGCTTTGCTGAAATCAATGAATGAATGACAGCCCTGCACAAAACATACTCTTCCTCTTTACAGTAACAAGCTGCAGCCTCTGAATTCTGTCTGCTGGAAAAAAGCTGTGCATGGAGGTAAATTAATTTTAAACCCAACAGCAGTTCCAAAGTGAGAGAGACAGGCATAAGTTCATCCTCTAACAACTTGACTAACCCACCTGTCTCTCAAACTACAACCAGCCAGTTTTCAAAATGCTAGAAACAATGGCAGCTCCTTTGGGCCATGAACCCACACGAAGGGAAGGCAGGTCTTCTCTTTGCTTTCTTCCCCCCCCCTCCTCCTCTTCTTGCAGGTGTAAGAACTGAACCAAGTCCATGAGGATCCAGTAGGTCTGGAAGCAATAACCCCAGCTGAAAGCCCCTTCAGCAGCACAGTGCAAAGGGTGCACTGGAGCTGCAACTCATCCCTGACCTCACCCGAGGATCTCAGAAAAGCACCTTTTTTGATGTGACTTACAGGACTAATCAGACTAAGAATTCACAGTCAGGTAATGCAAACAAGTATGGACAAACATCCAGCTGGCCAGAGAAGGCCATGCAGGTGTGTCATGGTGTGGCTTCCAAAGGCACTCACACACTGCCCCCCTCAACAGATTCAGTAACCAAACTTCAGCACAGCTCCTTTGCCTCCTTACAGTCAACAATGCCTCCAACTGCTTGCAACCTGCTTAAAGACTCTCTACCAAATTCTGCCTGGGATCCCTTCTCTACATCTAATTTCCACTGAGGAAGACCCTCATGGGAGTACAGGTGAAGATACTGCTAGGGACACTAAAAACTGCTTGTTGTACTGGAGATTTCTAAAAGTTTCTGTGTTACTGTCTGAATGCCTCATGGTTGTATCCTGAACACAATGGGCCTTGCAACAGGACTGGGCCAAATTATGCACCCCAGGGAAATAAAAGTCAAACAGAACTACTGCCTGACATTTACTGAAAGGGTTTCTGAAATCTGACAGGCTTGGTACTTCAGGTTACACACTGCAAAATTATCACTTCGTTGGAATTATTCCTAAAGAATGTTCCACACCTCACTAGATTTACATGCTAGCTTTCAGAAATAATTTAAATTCCTTTTACTTCAATCTCTCAGTGTTCCTCTACCTAAATTAGACAATAAGCTTTCCTTAATAGTCATGCACACACAGAAAAAATAATTACACCCCCCCCCCCCAAAATTAGTAGCAAAATCTTTCAGTACATTTGTTAGTGGATGAAAAAATAACATCCATCAGAAAAATGTCATCAGCTGCTAGAATAGCTTGAATAGTTAGCAGGAGACTGCAAATTAACAAAAGGGAAATCCAATGTTTATTAGCAAGGAACATAGGCACTGCAAATACAAACAGCACTAAAATACTAATTTAGATTGCAACTATGCAAGTTAATAACGAAAACGGTAGTGAATACCAAAAATACAAGATTCAATATTAGAACTTCTTACAGAGTTGCATCTCTGCTAATGCATACACAGCTTAGCACCTAAATACAGCTCATCTTCAGATATCAATTCTCCTAAGAAACAGTGAAATTTGATTTAGTAGATTCATACAAAAGCACTACTTTTGCCTCTTTGAGACTCAGTTGAGAACACGTGTATCCCCTTACAAGTGAGCATCTGACATAATAGTGTGGTAGAAACTGCTGCCAAATCTCTGTGTGAACACCCAGGGTGAGTCCTTTTGGCTATATACTGCCTGCAAGGACAGTACAAATTACTGCCATGCAGAAAAACTTAGGCACTAGTGCATGTTTATATTTACAAATGCTTATTCCCTTATGCAAGCCAATCCACTGGGAGTTAGTTGCAGTGCAAATTGTCTTATCTAGATGCAACCCTAATCAAAATAGGAATATACCTTTTCTGTTTCTTTCTAAACTTTTCTTCTTCATACCTTGGTGAGGAAAAGTTTTATTTCAGTAAATATAACATATGAAAGCCAAAATCAACATAAGCTGCAAAGTAGTATTAATGTCAATACAGTTTGTAGAAACTTAAAAGTTTTGAAACTGATATAATTAAGAAAAAAATACATTGTAATTCCAGCATTTATAAGCATTAAACAAGAAGCATTTAATTATTATGACATAACAAATTACTTCAATGCAACCTCTTGTATGGTATTAATGTTAATCATTAAAATTTAAAGTCTGTATTCATAATGGTTTGAAGCCAGATATAATCCTCTAAATCTGAGAATTAACTCCCTAAGTTAACCAATTTCAGCTTTTGCAGAACAGTTGAAGGTTCACCAATACAGAAAGGAGTCTTGTAAGACTTGGAATGACAGTGATTAATTCATAACACATCCTTAAAAACAAAAAAAATTCTAAAGATAACACAAGTCTGCTTTAGCATTGCCTTTCATCTCCACCCCAAGAAGATAATTTTTCTCTATTTTATAGAGAAAAATTAAACTGTGGAACTGATGCCAGCTGACTGGCACTGCAATGCCCAGCCTTTTGGGGGGCACAAGGATTTGTCCAACGTGTGCCCTCCTGCCTGCACAGTGAGACTAGACCATCCTTTCCCAGTTCATGCTCCCCTGTTATGGTGCATAACACACCATAGGTTTTGTGTGTTGTACCCTCTAACAGACTGATCAATTTATCATCAGGATTGTTGGTGTTAGTTGTTGTGCTTTCATCTGGTTTAAACCCCAAGTTTATGGGTTCTACTCTATTACTGCACCCACAAATACTATTGACCAAAGTATCATCATCATTTTTGAGAGAAGAATTGTGCTGATGTTAAAATGCTATTTATATCTGAAGGGGAGGGGAAAAATTAGATTTGATGCTGCCTTCACTTACTTACCAAAGTTGTTTAGAACTGTAATGGGTAGGGATTCACCATTTTCCCAGCACTGCTCTTCTTTTAAATGGAAACATGACCAAAGTGGTCTTTCAGCACTTCACTTGTTCCACATTTTAATAAGAACACTGAAGGTACTTCAGTATCAATATGACCAGAGTTTCTCACCCACATGCCAGTTTAATGTGTAGAATGACTGGAATGAGGCCTTGTCTTTAGAAGACAATTTCTACATCATAACTTAGTAATTGCACAAAGCACCATGTGTGAAAATCACTCTACATGAACATTTTGACAATTAACTGCTCCACACCAAACTGCAGTTAGCAATGAGATCAAACCTGGATCCTCCTCCTTGAGACAGCAATGCCCTGAGTTGAAGTTCTTATGTGCTATATTGCAACCAAACACTTGTTACAACATATACCAGCTCTAAAACATGGTCAATATAGAAGGTTTGAATAATAAAACGTACTGTTTTATGCATTCTGGGATGCCAACGTATTCCATGGGGATGAGCTCAGCTAGTTCTGCCAGGGTAAAGACATACCTAATTTTTTGGCTGAATTTTGAGCTGTGGAAGAACAAATGCAGGGAACAGTTACAACTTAAAACATTTTTCACTAGGTCAATATTAAAACAGGTTTTCAGTAAACAGCTGTCAGGATTTCTTAATGCAGAAAAAGCTTCCAGAGTATTACCTAATAAAAGGTTTTGTGATGGCCAGGAGAGTTCTGATGAACCAAGAAGGATGCACTATGATCAGTGATTTCAGATTTTTCCTTAATCTGAGGAATTCAAGAAAAAGGCAGCATGACAAAGGGTTTCTGAATATGTAACATGGTTTTGCAAGCACAACTGTCACATAATCTAGTATACTGACATCACATTATTAGAAACCAACATCTGCCAGAAGAAGAAATAACTATAAAAACTTAAGATGCAGTATCAGTTTGACAACAATGACAAGGAAATAACACTCCAAGGAGAAGTTTCTTTGAATCTTTTTACACAACTAATGATGAAGTAGTTCACAAAGGACCCCTCTTATTAACCTTATATTAATACATGAACTTTTAAGGATATTCTACAAGATAATATTCAGCATTCTGAATACTATTTTCTCTTAACCCCACCACCCTATCAGTAACAACAACAACCCCAGCCAAGGCATTCTGTAGAATTATCCCCCTTTGTTCAGCTTAGGAAGAGGTTTTCAATAGACCAAGCAATTTCCTTCATCAAATCTTAGCCAAAGGGACCACATTAAACAGCAGTTTATCCTACATATGTCTATCCCTGAGCACGTGAATATTGCAAGAAAACCCTGCAGAGCTCCTTACCTTCTGTCGATCTGCTGGTAACATTTCCTAAGCCAGCCCAAACTTGGCATTTTCCTCCGGGTTGTTGCACCATTCAGGTAAACTATCATATAGTTCTCAGCTACTAACAGCTCTAAAGTGCCAATTACATACCTGCAGAGACAAGCAAAGAAGACTTTAATATCCACAGTCTTCATTTGAAAGTAATTCCTAGTAGTTTTTAAAATAATGAAAAAAGAGAGCTGGCAACAATGTTTAACAACATCCAATCCATTTCTTTCCTTCCACTGGAAGTAGATTTGTAGTTGCTTTTCTATTCATTACTTTTCTCTCATGTGAAATATAAAAAGCTTTATTAAAAAGACCAAGATAAGTAATTGTCCTTACATTAAAATGCTAAGTTTCACAGTGTGGAATTAAAGACAGTATTCAGAGGCAGATGATTACTTACTTAAATAGATTGTCCATCAGGTATCTGTAGTTAGGCTGGCTGCTCTCAGGCATAAAGCAAACAGCAAACACAACAATGGCATTTAACCCATCACCATAATAACCTAAAGCCAAGGAAAAAGCAGAAGGTGAATACACTCCCCACACTTACACAAATCCAAGCACATTCAGGAAGCTTTTCCACGAGATTTACAAACATCTGTGTGGACAGATTCTTACAGAAAACTCCAGATTTCTTTTTTCAAGTTTGTCTACTTCTAAAGCAATAGCCAAAGTCAAATCAAATGCTGTACCTACAATCAACATCTTAGGATAGAATCTCAATATATTTAATAACATCTCATAAAAGTTAAGTCAACTTTTCCCCTAACCTAACCTTCACAGACTGTTGGGAAGAGTCATGAATTGATTTATGCCTTAGTAGATCTATAGTTAGTGCTTTCAAAACTCTTAGAACCAAAAAATTATACTGGCAGCACTGACATGGCAGAACAGATTACATACTTTTTATTCCATATGGGCACTTTAGTACATGTGAACATGTGCACATTTTGGAACATCAGTTAAATAGAGAAAAAATATTAAATCAACAATGTCTTAACGCTTCAAAAAAATGGACCCTCACAAGTCTTTATGCCCAAAACTCTTCCTGTCCCCTCAACTCAGCTTCCAGAAGTAGCTGCCCAAGAGTTCCCCCCAGCACATCAGCAGTCCTTACCACCATGACTGATAACTTTTTTATAGGGTTCAATGGCCTTCATGTCCACCCTGTGGTCCTGTTCTCCAATCCTAAACATCCGCCAGCGCCGCCCATCATCCTTCTCCTCTGCCTCAGTGTACTCAGTGAGTGATCCTTTCCTAATTACATCAGTAGTTTTTGGTTTGGGAAGATCATCTGCCAAGGTTAGAACACATTCAAGGTCCATTATGAATACTATGGACAGTGACAATCAGCTACAGCACAGGTTAACCACTTTGCTATCTGATTTATCCTGGCATTCTTGAGCCACTCAGACATACCAGCTCATGGCATGGATGTTTTATCAACAAGTAACTGTTGACAGTTGTCTGTTGGCTGTAATTTTCTGTGTTAGAAGTACATGAAAAACTTCCATTGATGTAGGAAACCTAATTCATTGTATGTTTTCAGAACACAGACCTCAGTGAACCTCACCAAAATAGACAAAGTGGTTAACTCCAATGAGAATTACAGAGGTTGCTTGATCACAGATTTACATAAAGCATGATTAAAAACATTGATGGTACCTTGGCAAGCAGACATGCAGGCAAAATTACATCTAATTCACACTTGTGTAATCAACATATAATAAATTTATGCTGACAGCAATCTGGGGGACAATTTGCACCAATTAAATTATGATTCTTGACTTTGTTGCACAGACCTTACCCAAAGCGAGAAAAACCTACTGCAAGTTAGTTGTCTGTTCCCAAGACAAAGCTGTTAATTGAAACTATCCTTCCAGGAAAATGAAGGCAGCAGCATTAAAGGAAGAAAAGACAGAAACCCTTTTCAGCCACTTTTAAAAACAAGACACAAACATCTGGAACAATTCCTTCGCATCACTGCAAAACTAACTCTAAATACCAATTCTTCTTCCTAAAACCATGAAAATCCTTTTACACAGGTAAACACAGTCCCTGTTATGAAAAGTTCATCTGCAATATGTCTTGAGCTATTTAAGAAAACAAGAACACTCCCTTATTCTAAACAGTGTTTCATTCTCTACAGGTAGAGTTTCAAACATAACACTGAAAAGAGAACTTCCTGTTTACTCAGGAATTAAAATTATTTTCAGAACAAAAGAAGTATCAATTGAGTATGCATGTTTACTTATTAGAGACATTTTTAAGCCATGAAGTTTACAGATGTTAGAGACTCCAACACACTGACCAACATAATGGTTCTTGGCTTACAAAAAGCACCTTAAAACAATTCAACTCTAAATTTCAAATTTCTGCTTTAACTCCTACACAAAATGTTATAAATGGAATAAAATTTCTTAGAATCTCCAAGTTTTGCTGACAAGACTAAGATATTAATTTCTTAAAATTAAGATCATTACTAGTGTAGTTAGAGCTAAATTAATTTCCCATCAAGGACTGTCAGAATTCCTTGACACAAAATTTAGGCTCTTCTACTTCTTCCAGGCAATCCAGACAGCATGCAAACCCTAAGGCTTTTGCCATTCTCACCACAGGAAGATATCAGATAGGTGTGGCTCAATATTTTTAAAAATATCCTTCAGTCCTCCTTAAATTGCAATTCACCAGCCTCTGAGCAGCTAATCTATACCCCTTGGTATGGTTCCCTCCATTTCAGTTCATCCCCAGCACATGTAAAACACCTTTGTTGCTATTTTTCCACAGAGTGGTTCTTAAAAACATACTGCAACAGAGAGGATTTCCATGACTTCAAGTCTCATAGATGCATATAGAGATGATATATAGATGACATCCACCTAAGTTTATTTGGAGTTACAGCTATTACTATGTTGCCTGTTTACTAAACAGATGAGATCTGATTTGCTCTTTAAAAATTCATTGCACCTATTTTCAATTTCTAATCTAGTCACTCCCTTTATATTTTTCCTCTTGCAATATTGAGTCATAATTATTTCTTACTTGACAACCTGCTGACCTGCAGATAAGAAAACAGAAATATTTTAGACCATCTGACCAAGGGACCAAAATACTTACCTTCCCATTCAAATTCATTGCTGTTTTCTGAAGGAGTATCTAAATCATCCAAGTCAATCTCTCCACTCTCATCCAAGTCATCAGACAGAACAGATTCCCCACTGGGATCCAAAGTTAAGCTAATATCTGGAGCCACTAGTTTCTTCCTCACTTTGGTTCCATTAACCTCTGTATCTAAAAAACCCACGTTATTTATTTCCAAAACTTAATGAGTTCAGATAAGCAAATGAATAGCACAGAACAGCACAGTCCTCTTTCATAATACAATGTATGCTAATGCCAATAATTCAAACAATGTATCTTTGGATTAAGACTTTAAAAGGGGAGAGAAAGAACAGCAGAAGATCTCAAGTCCTCAAGACTATACCTAGTTGTCCAAGCTATTATACTAAATGGATCTATTATACTAAATAGATATAATACAATAGACTCACACTCCTACCCCTCAGTTTTGGTAGGCATTGGTAACCATCTTTGATGAAATAAAAACTAATACACAAGCTGAAAAAAACCCCCCACAACTGACAGACAACAGTGAGGACAGAAAACTAAAGGATCTATTCTGTGAATACACAGAGTGCTTTGAGGCACAAGGCAAACACTGGCATGGTTTAGACAGCAGTTGAAAGCAGGGAATAACACCAGATTACTGACCCAGCACTGGAAATACCACAAATACAGCAGACACAAAATGAAAAACCTTTTCAAATATAAAAAAAAAGCCTCTGACTCCTGACACAGGCAATGCTCATAAATGGCCACCAAAGTCTGAAACTGGAAGTGAAACTAAAGTAGGTCCCAACTGATGCACACAAACCACATAATGGACAAAGACTTTAAGGCAGGTCAGGAAGGGAGTGCAATAACTCATTTTCTGCAGCACTACCTGGATAGCTCTGGGCACAGGGAGGATGAAGAGGCTCATTTTTTATTCCAAAACCCTTTTCTTTCTAGACGAGATATTTTTAATACCCTTTATATCCAAAAAGCATTTACAATGCTGTTTCCTCAAGCCTTTCAAAAAGGAAGGGGAAAAAAAAACAACCCAAAAAAAGCAACTCAAGAAACTCCACATACCAAGAAACACCCTAAAGCAAAATGGAGCTTCAAACCAGCAATTAAGTAGGAAGCAGCTTGACTGGAGTGGAATGTTCTTACCAGCCTGGCTCTCTGATCCAGCTGCAGCCAATGTGTCAGACTCAACCGGATCATCCTCTGGCAGGGGCCTGGTAGAAATCAAGCAGAAATTATTGTTACAAATATTGTTACAAAACTTCTTGCACTTTTTTTTAATGCCAAATATTTAGACTTACACACTGCTAAAAGAATGCTGTGGGGTAGTACTGAACTGACTTGACTTATATGTAAATAGCTTCAGTACTTGTAAGTAAAACTAAGTTCAGGTTTTCTGTAAACAAAGCACCAAAGTAGCAGAAAATTCCTTTACAGCACTGAAGTAACCATCTGTTGGTGTGACAAATGCCAAAACAGGGATTATTACCAGTGTGTCATCCCTAAGAAAATCTGTCATCCCCCTGTTTGGCAAAATTTGATATTAAATACATTACACAAGTAGTTTAGTATGTTATGATAGAAATGCCTCTAAGGTCAGCTGATTCAGTTTCTTTGTAGGCCCAAGCATCAGAAACAGCCTCAGCTGTTAGAAGACTTTGCTCAGAAATGTTGCTTAATGAAATATTTGGGCCTGGAGACTCTGTTATTAATATAATGCAAACATTCATTGCAAACAATGAAGTTGCAAAATATTATCACAGGAAATAGACAAAGCCAAGCTGAAAAATTTTCACTTCAGTTACACCAGAAACTTCTCCACTGTCAATCCTGCATCACTTAATGTACAGGGGAACATGAAGCAATCCCTTTCCAGACCACAGGAACACACTGAAATCCTTTCAAGACTACTCTATTAGTGGAAATCACTTCAAGATTATTCTTAAGTATTAGTTCCCCAGGAAGACACAGAGGTGGTTTATGGGGGATGTTATGTGTTTGGTGTGAATTACTTTAGAAAACAGTTCAAAACCTTGGAAAATCTTCATCTTGCCATTCTTCCTTAAACTCAACACCTTCCATTCTCCAGCCAACGTGAGCTGCTAATAGAGACTTCTGGTCAGCCAGAACCTCTTGTCTTCAGGACAGTGGGCTAAAGAGGAGCTGCAGGAACATAACAGAAGATGCTACTTCAATACTACTGTAATTCCCATACTGGCAACACCTCCTTTAACTTATCACCAAGTTGAAGAATTATGCAGAAAAAAAAACAAAACAGCACAGGGAAAAGTTTATGGTTTCCATTGTATTTTTTTTCCCAAACAGAACTGCTTAATGGAATGGCTCATCATCCCATAATTTAGGCTGGAAGGAATTTCATGGAGTCAAGCAGAATCAGCCTCTGAGTTAAAATCCAGCCTCAATTTATCATTTATGATTACACCAGTTCACTCCAAAACATAAGAAACGTGACATGTCTTTGCATTCTTTCTACAGGAGATAATGAATAGGTGTGTATTTTGAGCAAAAAAAATCCAGATGGTCAGATCTAAAATACAACTCACTTAAAAATTAAAAAACTCTACCCCAAATGCTTTAAATGCAACTATTTAATAAAGTGTCTTCAGAGAACTCACCTTGTGATGTGCAAGAAAAGCTGTGGGTTTTCAGGCTCCCCCATCACCAGCAACAAGGAATCCCCAGTAATGGATCAAGACCAACCATTCTGCTGACATACAACTCCAAACCAGCTGCAGCTCCTGGCTGTGTTGGCTCTGGAGATTGGCAGAAACAGGTAAACTCACCCATGTTAAGAAAATCAACATTAAAGAAAACAAGAAACAATGGTAGTTTTAAATGCAAAGAAGCAATCAACATAGAACACCAGTAAGAACAAGGCAGCCATACTGCTAATTAACCCAGAGATGTAATTTTTTAATATGGCTAAAAAGCAACAAATTACACTTACTGTTCTGTAGGATCACCTTTCACAATAAACCCAAATTTCTCTTCTCCTGACCTGATTACAACCACAGGCTGATTTTCAAATACCCTGCAATGCTTACACCTACACCACACAAGTGGATTAATAAAGCAAAATGAAAAGACCTATTTTTTGTAAAACTGCAGTACTACAGACAAAATAGGCACTAATGACCTCAGCTTAAACCTATTTTACTGACATTTCCCTTCTTCCCTCTCCCAGAAAACTGAACTAATTTCTAAAAGGTAGCCACCTAGTTCCTCTTAAAGGTCAGCCTCTCCTTGTTTGAATCACTCAGTGCCTACACTTCCCAGCTGCTGACACACAACCTGCACACAACCTCCCAGAAGCTGCCCCTACTAATTGTCCTGCCAGCTGTCCCTCTTTCTGTTTGTTCTTTCTCATACCCTGTTTGGAGCAGTTTCTTGCTGCCTGAATCATGTGCCTTTCCTCCTGAACCAAGTCCTGCCTCTCATTAAGGTGATGACACTCAGCACACACGGGCTGGGCACTCTGGGCACTGACCTGCTGGCTGCAGCAATGAATTTGAAATATTTGCTCTGAGGCAAAATCCTATTTTGATGAGCAGTAATGGTGAACACTTGCCTATGCATTAGTTTCAGGGCACCGAGATGAAGCCCAAGAAGTGTCAGGAGGACCTCACACAGTCAGAACACAGTGGTTGCCATCAGCATGGAACGCTGACACAGACACACAGTTACTGTAAACCTCAAAGAAAATCTCAACTGATGACTCTGCTCCTGAGGGACAGATGGAGAAATGAAAAAACTGACCCCAAACCAACCCCAACCAACTCTGTCACTGGGCTGGTGACTGTAAGATGCTGCTGCTCTTGAGCTCACCTGCACTGCAATCACAACACAGTTCCCACACAGGTTAAAGTAGCATGTTCCTCCAACACTTGAACAGTTTTCTCAACATACTTTTGAAAAATACCAAACACCAAGTAATAGCTATTAATTTCAAATGTGCAGCATTTCAGTGCAGAAGTAATTCCTATCTGCCTGTATTTCATTACACTGAGATAAGCTTGATGCACGAAGAGTTTAGCAGTTACTCACACTTATCAAAGTTTAAGATACTTGCACAATTCTTGTCAGCAGCTTCTCATTACCTTAATGATCAGAAGCAGCAATCATTTGCTAAATACCACATAGGGTAGTTCAGCATCAGATAAGACTGAATTCAGGTTTTCAGCACCCTACTTAACATGCAGCAAAGCAGTTGTTTTTGGATTTTTTTACTTCAAGTCTCATGTATAAAAAGCACTGCCATTTGTCAACTATAAGAATGAGAAATTAAGGAAGAAGAGTAATCTTCTCAAGAAAGTTAGAAAAGTGCTGACTAAAGTAATTTTACATTAACTAATAGAAATGCTTACAAGCAGGGAAAAAAATTTCTGCTTATACAAACTAAAGCTCAGTTTAGAATAGTCTTCCTGCCACTGCTGTGGCAGTGCTGACATCTGCTTTTGATAAGCCAAAGTCTTTTTAATTCAGTTGTAAAACTAAAAATCTAAAAACCTAATTTGAAAAAATTATTATATTGTAATAATCTAAGTATTTATCAGTCATGTAGAAGAAAAACAATTCATTCTACCTGACCCACTCTTCATGGCCAGCTCAAAAAGTCATGGTTTCTGAGAACAACAAACCTGATCTTACTCTCCATTGCTCATGACTTTCTATTTTGCTTAAAGAAATGGAATTGGAAGGCTGGGAGTTACCTAAAGGTCAGAAACTTCAACACCTCAAAGACCATCTGGATGCAGGGTTGCCATGTGGTTCTGCTCTCTTACTGGAGCCACTGGACTTTGGTGCTCAACAATGCATTTGATATTTTCAGGTATCTCAACAGGCAAGTTGTGATATTACAAAAAGAATTATCACAAGGGAACACATCACTCAAACCCCTCCTCCTTCACTGCAGCTAATGAACAGGTTTCCATTTGAGATCAGCAGGTTAAACCCACTGCAGTCTGCACCTGAAGAACATCACTGCTTTCACAAGAGGTCAAACATCACTGGTTTTGTCCTTTTTCCTAGAAGAAAAGATAATTTCCAGAGTTCTCTTATTAATATCAAGCTGCCTTTACTGGTAGATGCTGGAATATCAAGTACAACAGCGTTAAGAAGCACATTAAAAATTGTCAGTTTTTAAAATTTCCTCTACAGCTAAACAGACTCTGGTCCATCCCAAATACTTGAGGGGCAGGGGGAAGGACAACAGAAAGTGTGAGAACCCCTTGCAAAAATTATTATTTACGTTTTTGCCTCTGAGCTCACACAAACAAACAGCAGTCACAAGGTTCCATGGTTGGATCTGCCCATCCACTACAAACACCCACATTCAGTCCTCAAGCAGCACCTCTGCATTTCAATAGAATCAAGTTTCTCTTTGCAAGGCAATTGCAATGCCAAGCACATACTGAATAATGCACCTGACTGGCAAAGAACAGAAAGCTGTTTCCACCTGAAAAAGTCAAAACTAATTTCAACAAAAAGGCTACCCTACTTTTTGTCCCCCCACATCACCTTCACTGTGTCAGCACAAACATTACCTGGGTGTAAATTCCACGTTCCAGGTATTAAAGAGGTGCCTCTAAAAGTACAGCAAGTCAAACCTCAGGAACAGCCACGTTCCCTGGTCCACAAACCCACAGGATGCAGCTCGCAGCAATTGCTAAATGTTTTTGTAATTCCAATGGCTTTTAGAAGCTGGCCACACCAGTTACGAACCCCGGACACATTCCCCAGAGCCAAGAAAACATCCAGACTTTATCACTTAAGTTTGCACGAGGTGATACACGGACTTTACCCAAACCAATTCTTTGTCTCCTTTCCCCTCCTTTCAGTATGGAAGCCCAGAGGAATCAGAGCTCAGAGAGAACACCCTGCCAACCCTCCTGCTCAAACTCCGCTGTGAACTCACCCCCACAGCAACAGCCAATCTGCATTTCTATCATTTCTATCTGCCTTTCTGTGCGGCCCCGACTCGGTTGCACGTAAACACTGACTCCTGTCAGAGCAGTAAGGATTCACACCCCGCCCCAACACGGCTAATGTTCCCCTGTAAGGCTCAAACACGCACGAGTCCCCCAGAGAAGCAACTGGCCCAGGGAGGGGCCGGCACAGCGCACCCCGAGGCACCTCCCGCAGCTCCCGCAGCCCCCGCACGGCCCGGCCTGGCCCGGCCAGCAGCCCTACCTGGCGGAGAGGAGCCGAGCTGGGCCGGGCCGGGCCGG